>JAQHUG010000112.1:4214022-4234296 GCA_028555095.1 Dicrostonyx torquatus
TTTTTCGAGACAGGGTTTCTCTGTAGCTTTGGAGCCTGTCCTGGAACTAGCTCTTGTAGCCCAGGCTGGTCTTGAACTCACAGAGATCCGCCTGCCTCTGCCTCCCGAGTGCTGGGATTAAAGGCGTGCGCCACCACCGCCTGGCTGCCTCTTTCTATTTGTTGTCACTTTCTCTGCTTTTCTCTTTTCCCTTTTGTGCACCTCTGAGTGACATGTTGTTGGATTGCTTACCTTTGACTTCTCCCTAATGGAGTGTAAGTACCATGGAGTAAAACTTCTCTCACTGTGGTTCAGACCCACACCAATGTCTAGAACATTGGAAGTTGCTGAGTGAGTCGGGGTGAACACAGCAGTTACCGTTGCTGGTTGTTCGCTGTGCTGGGAGCAGAACCCTGGGCCTGGTGCGTGCCCGGTGACGATGCTATCACCGAGTCGCAGCCTGAGCCCTGCTTTCAGTTTTCATTGCTCCACATTCTTCTAGACTCTTCAATAAATTGGTTTAGGAAAACGTGGAAAGAGTTCCTTGCCTTCAAGGCTGACACCTCCAAGAACTTAACATGATATTCATATCATGGGCACTGACAAATATTTAAAAAAATTCTTAAATGGATGATAAAAAATAGTACTCTGTAAAAGAACTAGTTTCAATGATTTATTTTGAAAATCGGAAGCAATTTTACTTTTCAAAGAACATTCAAGTACTTTATATGCCTTACTCTCAAAGCTGACTTGATGGGGTTATATTGCAGCTTTCTTCTACACAGAGATATCAATACATGAGACTACATTAAACATAATCAGACCCATGTCTTCTCTGATAACTGATGCCTATATTCGTCAATGTTCTTTTATTACAAACAAATACTAACAAAAAGACCACCGTTAAAAAATTCAAAGGCAAGTCAGCCCTTACTTCCAGTAGATGGCACTGCAGAGCAAGCCTTTGTAGATTTAGTAAGGTCCCTTCTTTGATTATGAGAATAATTATTTATTCTGTTATAAGGTCATATAATGAAACTTAAACAGTGACTACAAAACATAGGGAGACTTTGCACTGTGTTCTGTCACTGACAACTTGTCTACACACAATAGCTGGACACTCACTAAAATAGTGGACTCCCTGTCACTGACCCACCTTGTTTATGTATAGTGGACTCCCGGTCACTGTGTATGAAAACACTTTTTGATGTTGGATTTTGCCTGCTTGTTTCGTTTATTTTATTTTATGTTGTGAGTCCAATGAGACTGTATACATTAGCACAGTGTCAAATTTGACGTCATTCAAGCTGGTCAGCACACACAGAGGAAGTACTGTTCTAGAGTCAGAAGCAATATCCCTGACCCGTTTATCTCCGTGTGTGTGTGTGTGTGTGTGCGCGCGCGCGCACGCGTGCAATATCTTTAACCAGTAACATGTTGTGCTAAAGAACGCTAGTGGCTCCAGAAAAATGCCATCTCCCTAATTTTAAAAAGTTACACAATGTTTAGGTAGAGTGACAGAGAGCTGGAACTTTGACTATATATCGAGGAATACATGTTTATGCTGTTTCTTGAAACCATTTAGAAGAAGCATCACCCACGATATTGACTAGTAGTTATTACATGCTATCATATATGAAACTATGCCTAGACAAGTGTCTGGCCCTGGCGATATGGCTCACTTGGTAGAGTGCTTGGCTAATTCAAAAGGCCCTGGATTTGATCCCGAGAATCCCATTAAAAACAGCTGTGGTGTTGCTTGTGAGGACCCACCATCCTCTGGTGGATAAGTGAGTTTTTTTTTTTTTTTGTTTGTTTTTTGAGACAGGGTTTCTCTGTGGCTTTGGAGCCTGCACTGGAACTAGCTCTTGTAGACCAGGCTGGTCTCGAACTCACAAAGATCCGCCTGCCTCTGCCTCCCGAGTGCTGGGATTAAAGGCGTGCGCCACCACCGCCTGGCTTGGATAAGTGAGCTTAAGGCTATCCTGGGCTATATGAAATGAAACGAAAGCAAAACAAACCCCCTTCTTTCTGCTACCACTCAGAGCAAAGAGTAATGCAAAGGGCCAGAAGAAGAAAGACAGAGTTCTGTTCTACTAGTCTGTCTAGTTCATGGCGCTGACCATATAATCATTCTGGATTCCAGCTCTCAAAATGACTGGGCCTGAGGCTTCAGGACAGGAAACAAGCTGCCTGAGAGAAAACGTCATGAGATGCAGTGTGTGCGTCATTATCTGCTCAGATATGTTACTGGGTGCCCAGGTGTTCAAGTCAATAGCTGTGAAAGTCCTTAGTGATGTTTGTCAGGATTTTCCTCCGTGGAGAAAGTAGTCATTAGTCTAACTGACACTCTACAAACAAACAAAATGTTAGCTCTTTGAAATGTTAGCCCATGAGCATCTAGGCACAGTGCACTTTTAAAATATTTTGTGTATGCTTTTATTTATTTTTATTCTTGCCAAAGGAACCCAAAATGTCTTGAAATTACACAAGTAGCCATAGCAATAATGAATCTATGGAATTTCTAGAAATACATAAGAGACATAGTTATATTTTTGTGAGCATCACTAATACACATTAATAATTCTTTAGCCATGTGAGTATGGCTTCTTTCTCGAAGTATTTTTTGAAATCACCTTCATATTTGGCACACTCACTTCAGTCCTGGACATTTCTGGAGTCCAAGGCAAACCCCACACAGTAATGGTCATAATTGAACGGAAGCCCAGAAAGGAAGAAATAGAATCCAAAGAATAGCTTCCCAGGACAATCAGGCGAAGAGGGCCCGACAGATCTGTGCACTTGATTTTTTTTCCTTCTGTGACCTCCAGAGTTTATGCTTTGCCCTATATGGAGTTGGTAGAGATAGTGTTAGAATATTACAGAAAGCAATATATGGCTTTAAAGTAAAGCAAATCACTAGATAATCTTTGGAGTCTTAAAAGGCTTTATGGAACGTCTAGCTTCATGCCTTTAGTTTACCCACTGGGAGAACATGAAGCAGAGAGGCAGGCCACTGGATTCCCAGAGGTTATACAGATAAATTTATGACAAAGCAAGGACCAAGGTCATTTGATTCCTGGTACTTTGGCCAAGTACTTTAATGATGATAAGGGATAAAGAAAGAAGGTGAAAAAGAGAGAGAGAATTTGGACTTGGTGACTTAGGAGGGGATGGGAAATGCTCTCTTATGTGGGCTAAGAGAAAACCCGTTTGGGGGTAAAGGTTCCCGGGAAGAGCAGATTGCACACATTTGTCAAATATTAGTTTTGGCTGCTAGCACTCCTGCTTGTGTGCAAGCTTCCATACCCTGTATCTGTTAGAGAAAATTCACATACGAAGAGTCTCTGGGAGGGCGATTATTACTTGAAAAAAGTAATAATGTAAACACTGGATGTGTCTAAGCAAGTAAGCAGCATATATTTTATTTTTATTTATTTATTTATTTTAAGAATGTAGCAAGAGTTAAACTACTGTATGCCTTTAATATAAATATAAGCACACATTTTTCCAAGCCTGCAAGTTGTCATGGTGCAATTCTTAGGAATGTACAGAAAATGAAGGAGAAACACTTTTTGTCTGTGAACTTCCTAATTTTTTTCTGTGTCATCAAAGAAATGGATGAGCATATACACATTTTGCAGTTAACAAAAGGAATTTGAATGTTTTAACACAGTGATGAGAACCATGGTTTAGCCAGAATTTAAGAGTGCAAATGGCGCCTATAGCCATTTCTATCAAAGACTTATTTGGGAAGAGATTTTCGGAAGTGTTAAGGATGCTGAGACAAATCTTGTATTATCATGAGACTTACATGACTTTCTGAGTTGGAGTGCAATTTGTCTTTACTTTGAAAAAGCAGTCTTTGTTTTCACTACTTCTTTATTCTTGGCAAAAGTTGTCGTTTTATTGATTTGGGGGTGGAGCCCACATTTGGATTCCCACATCCCAAAAGGGTCTGGTTGTGAAATAAAAATGGAAATTGGAAGGCACTGGAGTAGGATGAAGGGGGTCACTTTAATTGCCTGAGGGAATCTGTTAACCAATCTTCATTTGTCTCTCTGGTGTCCTTGGATAAAAGGGAATAGTGGGAGGTGGTTAAAAAAAAAGAAAAGAGAAAAGGCGAGGGACTTTAAGAAAAGTCACATGCAAAGAATGAGTCGAAAGTGAAGAACACTGAACTTTGAGACAGATCGCTGAAGATATCATTCAAGATCTTTGTGCAAACAATGCAGCCTCTGTGTGCTGTGGTACTGCAATGTTTTTTATTTCTTAACCACGACAGGTAGATAAGTAAATAAATAAATAAATAAATAAATGGAACTTCCAGCCATTTATTCTAGATCCATGGGCAAAACTGTATAACGTGGGTCTGAGTATCAACCATCTGGCATCAACTATCTGGAGGAATGGCTCAATTGCCTTGGAGAATCAGGGAAGAGAATCAGAAGTCGTTTTAAAATTTTGATGGAATAACGTTCTATGGGGAATCATGACTTAAGACCAGTAGGTAGATCCGAGACTTCCTACGGGTTGGTTACAACTCAAATTTCTTGGCTGGTGGACTGGTAAAATTCGGTTTCCTTCCAAACAAGAGCTGCCCGGAAGTCCTGTGGGGAGTTGTGAGCTAGGTGGGCGGTCTGGGTCGCACAAAGGAGTCCCGCAGCCTAGGGCGCCTAGCGCAACCACAGCCTGCGGCTTTGGGAAGTTGGAGGAGCCAGTGTGAGCTCCAGGCCATTCCGGTCCAAGAGCGCTTTGCACTTGGGGGATGGACAAGACCCTGACCACTGTCTCCAGGACGGAAGCGCAAGTCGGATTTGTGCGCTTTAAGTTTCTTAAGATGTTTCTCATCTTGTTCCCCCCTCTCTCTGAAGGCTCTACTGTGTGTTGAATGAGAGAAAAGAGTTGACTAAAGATTTTGAGACCCAGAGCTAGCACTGGAATCCGCGGATTCACTATGGATCCATCTTGGAACCACCTCCAGATGCTGAAAGAGGCAGTTGCGGGTGCAGGTGGGATGGGTAATATTCAGGGACCTGACATTGTTCTTTTGAGGACTCTCTGCCGTCAGTGACTTTAAGGGGCATGAGCTCAGAACTACGGTTTGGTGTTCTTAAAACACTGGTAAGCTTCAGGAGTGGCGAACTCAGGCTGGGGATTAACATGTGCACGTAAGAGAGTCCGGTTAACCAAGTGACTGACTGGGCGCTTCTGGGTCTTAAGTGGCTCATCTTCTAAATGTGAGGGCGAGCGAGGTGAGGCATTTCAGAGCTCCTAACGAGTTCTCCAGAAACGTTAAGGAAATAGGGTATTCCCCAACTGGCAGTGCTCAGGCTCTCCAAACTTCTACCACACTCCCTGAATCGGGGACTTTCCCCCACGGGTTTTGTGGAGGTCCATCTGTGGCAAGAGCCATTTCTGGGCACATTTCTTCCTGATTCTTCAAGATGAACTAAAGCCTCATAGTTGGTGAGTTCTCCTGCTCAAAATTAGCCCCCTCCCCCAACTCCACTGGAGTCCCTAGTCCTCACCATTCCTTAGAGGACCACACATATTATATATATATGGGATGTTGGGATCAGGAAGGGTGACAAAAATCCCGGGATGTGGTAATATTTTAGTGAGTGGTGTAAGAGAGAGATGGGCAATAGGAGACTCGGGGGTGGGGAACTTTTATGTAAGGGTTGCAAAGGCAAAGACCGTGGAAAACTGTATCTGCTCATTTCCTAGTCGATACAATCGGATCTACACTCGCACCTCCCCTCTGCTTCCTAGCTTTGTAAGCCGCGGATCTTGTCTACCTGAGCTTCGCCAGCTTTTCCGTACTGGGGACATTTCGTTTGTGTTCTGTCCAGTCATTGCGCCTAAGGCTGGGAAAGCTCTTCAGTCCTCCCACCACGTCTGCGACAAAGTGCGGACTGACCCCGCAAACCAGGCTGCGTTGATCTTCTTCCGCGGTCTTCGTTTTTCTCGATCTGCTTAGGGATTCTTATCCCCACCTTTTGGGAACCCATCCTGGCCAGATGTCCCTCAAGAAGCCCGGCGAGCTTTGTCACAGGCATCTCAGCAGATCGCAGCTGGTAGATCTCCCTGACAGTCCAAACTTAATTTCCAGTTTTTCATGCGTTTTACGAGTCCATGGAAAACCTCTCCTAGATCCCTCTGCTCTCCCACAAGGGCAGGAGACTTGAGAATCTTAGTGGAAAAGCACAATTTAAGAGCAGGGTGGGGTAGACCGGGCAAGACAATCGATTTTGTTTTGGGGGGTCCTCATCCTCCCCATTTAGAAAGCTCTTGGGCAGATATAGCACAAGTTTGTATACTGGATCAACCAGGGCATTGCAAACCCAGAAAACAAACAACCGCGAAGGAATTGAGGCATTAGTTCAGTTGTCGGTGCAAATGGGTGTTCGGGAATGCTTGCGGTGTGAACTTTCTACCCATCACTTATGGAGGGAGTTGAAGGAGGGGAGGGAAGGGAGCGGCCCCAAGGGGGCCGCGTGGCGTGGACTGTGCCTGCTGGGGGAGGTGTCTGTGTAAGCCGAAGCGTGGGGGTGGGAGGATGTAGCCTTGAAGGCGGAAGGAGTCTACTACGAACAGCAGGCTAATTGGCTTGAGACATTTTGCAAGCGCTGGAAAAGGTCGTTGAAGGAGTTCGCTGTACAGAGAGAAAGAGAAATCTTTAAAAAAAAGAGTGCCGGGCATGCGCATAGAGAGGATGCCATATTGGAATGAGGCTGTAGTGGGAGCTGGAGGACCCGAGCGGGCGCGCTAGTGAGGCGGCGGGTAGAGAGAGAGAGAGTGAGCAAGGAGGGCGGGTGAGCGGGACCAGCGCCCACTCCCGTCGTACCCGAGGGCCTTTACCCGGCAGGATAAACTTCATCAGGTAAGACGCCGCCCCAGTCACTGTCCCCTCGCCTAACCTGGCCCGCGAGCAGATCTCTGGCCCGCAGGTTGAGTGCACCGAAAGGCGTTTTTTTTTTTTGCTTTTTTTTTCCAGTTTAGTTTTTTTTTTTCTAAAAAAAAAAAAAAAAAAGGAAGCGCGAACCAGCCTAGGGGTGGAGGGGGGGGAGGCGGGGGGTTGGGGAGGAAGGAGGAGAAAAACCGAAGAGCAGAGGCTGGAGAGGAAATGAGCAGCACTTGAGCGAGCGAAGCCTCTAACTCCTCTCTGCGCTCTGGGTTGTCATTTTTTTTTCTTTCCCCACCCCCTTTCCCCTGGCTCCGGGCTCTGAAAAGCCAGGCCTTGCGGGAGTCTGTCCGGAGTTGCAAAGTGACCTCGTCCTCCTCCGGGTGCAGCCTGTTCCCTCCCGCCGCCCACCTTCCTCGTTTCTGCACTCGTTTTAGCGACTCAGCCGCCTCTGCCACCTACCCCGCGTTCCCGCGTCTCTTCCGCTCTGGGGTCTTCCTCTTTTGGTGTGTATTTGGGGGCTTGGGGGACTGGGGAGAAGAAGGTGGTAGTGGTAGAATTGCAGATCAGCAGGGGTGGGGTGGGGGCTGTTTCCAAAATCGCGCAGACATTTGGAATCGCCGGATTGGAAACATTTGCCTTGTGCAGCGGAATTGAAATTGTCAATAGTAGTTTCGGAGCGAGCTCTAGCAAGGGCGATCTTTTTGTTCATTTTTGTTACCCTTTAAAGTAACATCCCGTCACTCGGGGCTTTCTTGTGTACACTCATCTTGTCTCTTTTCAGAATTACTAACCTAATCGAGCTCTGGAGTTTATTTATTTATTTTTATGTGCGTGTGTGTCTTGCTGAAATCCTCTTTAAAAAAAAAAGCAACGGTAAGAACTGCTAGATGTATGTTTTGATTTTTGACCTGGAGCGGTTGAAGGAGATTAAGCTGGGAAAGGGAGAACACTGGGTGTGGGAAGTGGTTGAATTGTAGTGGCCGGACACACGTCCCCAGTCCATACTTGTGTTTTCTTGGAAGCGCTACAGCAGCGGGGAAGGAGTCTTTAGACACCGTACCAGTTCCAATATGGCGGGCTAAGGTGGCTTTTAAAAACTGAAAATAAAGGTTTTGAGGTGGGAAAAAACCCAACCGAAGTGGCCACGCCTTAATTTCGACTCCTTTTGGTTACTCCAGGAGCTTCTTTAGCGAATTAAGTAGGAAAAAAGAGGAGAAGCTAGCTTTTCCAGTTTTTTTTTTCCCCGTGGTTTATCTGTATCTAGTCCATTGCTAGAGGGTCCAAGGTGGAGGGGTGTTTCGGGCCGGGATGAGGGCAACCAAGCGCAAGTGCCTCGTGTGTGTGCCTGTGGAACCGTGCACAAGTCTGTATGTGTAGTCGCTAGGGTGTGTATTAAAGAGACCCCCATCCCCCACGTCAGTGTGTGTTTGTGTGTGTGTGTGTGTGTGTGTGTGTCTCGGAACCAGACTCTGCCACGTTCTGACGTGACAAACTGCTGACACGAGGTGCAAAATCCACGAGGGCAGAGGGAATGATTAATTTCGCTCTTCTAGGGATTGTATTTTCTTTTTCCCTCCGTGTTGTTGGATCTTGCGTGGAATAGGCGGAGCGAGGAGGTGCTTATTAAAAAGACTAACTGTCCAGGGTACTCGGTGCAATGGGGAGGGCTGCATGCAGTCAATGGGATTTTGAGTCGGGGAGATTAGGTACGTGCCACGTTTAGGGATAGGCTCCTGTTTTCCCCGCACTCCCTGCAAAGGTGGGAGGTTGGGGGCCCGGGCCGAGGCTTGCAGAGGATGAGGAAGCACGGACCTCCCAGCAAAAGGCATACAAGGTCAACCTCTAGAGTTGCCAGGTCACTTTCGATTTTTCCGTTCTAGGGAAGGTGATGGATGGGGAGTGAATTTTAGGGGAAAAAATGTCCCTAGCTCAGTTTAGAAACCAACCGGACTGCTGCGGGAGGGGAGTCCTCCATGAGTAGACACTCGGGGCTTGGGGTGTGAAGGGAAGTTAGAGTGCCGGGAAAAGGTCTGCATCCGAGGTCTGGGTGGGTATGGGAAGGTCTAGAAGTGGAGTTTGGAGACAAAATTGGAGCCACTCTAGGGGTTCTTAGGAAAGCCAGTAAACCCGGACCTGGAAAAAAGCCACCCAGAATGCATGATCGTAGTAGTCTCGCTGGGAACAGGGGTCCCCGACAGGGGTCGCCCGTGTCCACGACGCAGCCAAGGAGTAAGGTTTGCGCCGCGGGTCGAGCAGAAAAGAGCCTAGGAGGAGAGTGGGCGTGAGCCACGCGCCAGGCGCTCGCGGTCTCTGGTGAGGGCTGGTCTGGGAGGACATTCTTCCGCCAACTGATGTGAAACCGCAAGGCCAAGATCGAGGAGGCATTTATAAAGGATTGGATTAAAAACAGGACTGGCCAGGTCTGTAGTTACTGTAACAACGTGGTCACCTGGCAGTTGCAGGGACCCAGAGGGTGATTTTATTGGGTTCCTCAGACTCCGCTAAGTAGGGTGGGGGCGTCCAGGTTCGCTCGCGATGTCTGGTGGGTGGGAGATGGGCTTTAGAGACTCCACCGTAGGTTATTTCTTCCCACCTGAGCGACTGTTGACAGGCGGGACAGGAAGCATTTCATTCCCAAGTGGAGCACGCGGCGCGTCCCCAGCACTCCCAGCCTGCGCGTCCCCGGGAATGGTGGTGGGGATAGGGGGAGGGCATTCGTGGGCTCTGTTGAAATAAGGATAAGCACAGAATGTTCTGTGTTTGGTGTTTGTAAACTGCAGTTTCAACCATGGTTCCCTCTCCTCTTCCTCCTTGACGTTGCCGCTGATGAGGGTATAGCTCATCCTAAGGCTTCAAAACCCACAATTTTGCACCGGGTCGGACTATGGAATCTAGTATCCAGTTAACTCGAAAGAATACTCCACAGGATTGTTGCAGGGTTCAAGTATTCCTTTTTCATGAAAAGCAGCGGGAAGAGGGAGGAACTGAGGTGGTGTAAGCGACCAGCGCTGCACAGAGGGGACTTGGGGCACTCCAGTGGCTGGAGTGTGGGGACCTTTACGCATAAAAATCCAAGGGAGATTCCCAGAAACCTGTGAGGTGCAGCGGCGGGTGCTCCTTCTTGATATCGGTGCAGCATCCAGCCAGGAGTACCGGATACAGTGTCAGGAAACCTGGTTCCCGAGACAGTTCTCAAACTTTTCAGTTTCACTTTTGGAATTTTAGGGATATGGAAGATTGGAGGGCTGTGTGGGATTCCCAGAAAGCCTAGCGACGTTCTTTCACCTGTGGCTCATTCAGTTCCAGACTTCAGGTTCACTCCTGTTAGCTCTATTTTTGCCTCATATGCCTGGTTACCGCGGATTTGGGGCTCCTAGCTGGATGCTAACTGGGAAGGGAACGTCTTAGTCCCTGGTGGAAAGAAAGCTACTTTGGACCAGGGCTCACTGCATTAGTAAATCATTGTCAGCGCCTCCCACTCTCAAAGCTTCATCCTGGTACCATAGTCCAAGGACCCAGCCTAACTACACCAAATGAATGTATTCAGGCTCCATCAGGTTTGAAGAAAGAGCTGCCTTCCTTTAAGGGGAGATGATGATAGGGAATAGGGAGGGGGCTTTAGTGTTTTAAAGGAGTTGTTGGCCGAGCCGACTTTGAGACAAATTTCTGTCTTTTTTTCTCCATACTTAGCACTGAATTTCTGCTGAGACCCTCCCAACCATAACGAAATGGCTTTTAGATCTTTCCTGGGACCTTCAATGGGCAGGAAAAATGTTTGCCTACCCTAAGAGGTTCCTTGTGCCACAGCAAACTTCTATTGCTTGCAAGGGTCATTCCTAGGCCAGTGTCACATAGGGATGGGTATTCGGGCAGTCCTCATCTTAGAAGAAACAGCGCCAAGCACCCATTGTTCTGGAACTACTAGCCTGTATCTGCTTATGTGACACATTGAGTATTTCCCAACTCCAGTTAGGGTGCCCCGAGACTGAACCTCACACAGTCCATTTGATTGAGAGATAGTACAGACCACATTTTAAAAAAAACGATGGTCCTTTGTAGGTATAACTAACTAGTTCCATGATTCTTGATACGGAAAAATAAAACAAAACCACAACACAAAACAAGAGCCCCCCCCCCCTTTTTGGTTTTTTTCGAGACAGGGTTTCTCTGTGGCTTTAGAACCTGCACTGGAACTAGCTCTTGTAGACCAGGCTGGTCTCGAACTCACTCACGAAGATCCGCCCGCCTCTGCCTCCCGAGTGCTGGGATTAAAGGTGTGCGCCACCACCGCCCAGCTCGAGCCCTCTTCTTTTTTTATCACAAGCTCTGCTATGTTCATCAAATCCCTTTTCTGCCCAGGCTGAGGTGACATTTCCTTTTTTGTTCTTCATGTCAAAAATAGCCCCCAAAGAACTCTGGGAAGATGGGAAGTGCTAGCAACATTGTTCTGAGCTGAGCCTAAACATATGTGACATATTTTACTTAATATAATATGATTTTGAATGTGGGTCAATTCAGCAAAACCCCAAACTTTCTGAGGCCATATTTAAGTCTACAAGTTTGTTGTAGATATCAGAGTGAGAGTTCTAGCTTTCTAAAAATTTTATTTTGAGCAATCAACCAGTCAATCAATCAATAAAAGCTCTACTGTGGCATTTAAATGCCCTCGAGTTTGGTGTAGCCAGTTTGGATAACACTTCTGTCTTTGCATTTCAGGATTTGGAACTTGTGTGTCTATGTAACAGTACAGCTCTCAAAAGGAAATTTATCTTGTCAGGAAGTGGAGCTTATAAAGATTTTTGTACTAAAGTGATATTGAGATTTGTAATTCAAATTTATGCTCCATTCCCAGCTCGTATATCCATATTGCTTCGATAGCAACTTGCTGTCGCTGATCTACAATAGAAAGAAAACAGGGAAATTATATTTCCCCCCCCCGCAACAAACTGGATAGATGGCTTGTGCGTTCAGTTTGATAACCCAGGAATGTCTGCCTAGTTTGAATATAAGGACAATTGTTGATAGGAAGAGACAGAAAATCCAGGAGGCCTGGCGCTTAGCTGTGTGACCTGGGACGAATGTAACTATCTCACTGAGTCTGAGCCTTCTTGTCTACAAAAGAGCCTTCTCTTGGAGTTTTACTCAGTGATGTCTCTGTATCACAAGGGACCAGAAACAAAGAAACAAAGACTATGATGCCGTCTGTCTACGCTAACGTGCTCAAGCAATGCTTGAGCTTCACGTCCCCAAAGTGTAGTAAAACACGGCTGGCCTTAGGTGACAGTTGTGTGACATAAGGTCTGAGAGCAGCTGGTGAGTTGGAGGCCACCGTGCAGGAGTCAGTGCTGTTATTGTTCAGTGATGGAAGAGCCACATGAGGTTTTATTTTCACTTCTGCTTTGGGGAGTAGTGTGTACTGGGTTTCGTGAAGTTTCTTTGAACACAAGTCACGAAGAAATGCCCAATTTGATTTGAGTCTACTCATTCCTAGGTCTAAATGGGTCCTTTGCACTGTGTCCACCACTATCCCAGATTTGGTGGGGATTGTTCAGACTGACTTGGCTAATGACTATAGTGTGTCTTGATGACTAGGGAATACTGGTAGCCAGGGAGAAAGTGTCCCCTGTCCCCTGGGAGACTTAAAACTTTCTATCTGCAGTCTTTGGTCATCCTTTGTAAGTTCGGGACATTCCTTATCCTTTTGTTACTTTGTGTGATTTGTTTTTGTTTTATATGTATGGTGTTTTGCCTGCGTGTATGCCCGTGCACCATGTGCATGTAGTCTGTGGAGGCCAGAAGCAGGGGTTGGATCCTCCGGAACTGAAGTACAGATGGTTTTCCGTCACTAAGTGGGTGCTGGGGATAGACATCCAGTTCTCTATAAGAGCATTGAGTGCTTTCTCAGTTGAGGAGCCATCTTTCAGCCCCCTGGGCAGTCTTTAAGAAAAATAATTTCTTATTAAAGTAAAGGTTGGCTACATTTAAACCAGTGTAAAGACAGTATATAGGGTTGTGTGCTGTAAGCTGAGACTCTGCAGAGAACGTGGAGCTTAACAGGGAATAGTGTTCATTCACATTGTCAGTTCAACTTGTCTCTGAAAAGACGCTGCCCTCATACTGAGCACCTTGTTGTCCAAGAGCCATGAGTAAAACGTGGTAACGTGCCGCCATTGGTTGGCAGTTAGCTGTTAGGCAAGATACGAAGCCTGTGCTCATCAGACTTTTCATCACTGTGGCACAATATCTGACGAGAGGAGTGAAACGGAAGGAGGGCGACTTCAGCTCACCCTTTCGAAAGTTTCTAGCTGTAATCCGTGACTCCTGTCTTGGAATCTTGGTCAGACCAAACGTCATGGTTGTGGGAGCATGTTGCCGTGGCTGTTCACCTCGTGACATATATGATGCATGATAAGTGTGTGTGTAAGGTGTGAGGACACAAGAGACAGCTTCCAAGAACATGACCCCAGTGACCTAATTTCTGCTACTAGACCTTGTCTCCTGCAGTTTCCAGAGTCTCTCTAAATAGCCCCACCAATGAGAACCAACCCTTGAATATAGGAGCCCCTCGTGGGGGCTGCAGTTTATATGCAAACCACACCGCGACCAATAGGCTTTCCTTCTAGGATAAGATGGCTGTTTTCCCGCACTGACTAAAGAAAAAGGTTCTGTTGTGTTTTTCTGATCTTTTCTGAAAAAAAAGAAAAAGAAAAAAAAACCAAACCAAACAAGCCATGAAATAGTTTAAAATAGAAATTGATAGAGCATTTGTAAAGTAATTTGTAAATTGTTATAACCTTTGTAGAACAGAGCAAATATCGTCAGCGTAGTGATCGGAGGACAATGGGGAGGGGCCAGTGTGAAGGGATGGGATTTAAAGATCTTAGAGCTTTGTTTAATATTTGTGTGTGCATGCATCTGTGTGTGTGTGTGTGTGTGTGTGTGTGTGTGCTGTGTGGTGATCAGAGGACTGCTTTGCGCAGTTAACTTAGCTTTCTCCTTTCCACTGTGGGCTGCAGGGATCAAACTCAGGTCCTCAGGCAACAGGAGCTTTTATCTGCTGAGCCATCTTGCCAGCGTGTGTGTATCTGAAATCCTACATGAAGCCTATTATTTAATTACCTTTCTTCCTTCCTTCCTTCATTCTTCCCATCCTTCCTTCTTATTTGGCTTTGGCCCTACCGTTTCTTTGGTGTCCTGAATTTGTTCAGCACACACCCAGTGGCCTTATTGGGGGAGGGGAAAGGAGAGGCTCTCACCGATTCTGGTGAAAGACAGAGTGCGGTTGTGGTTATCAGCGTGCTTTCTGCCTTGCTCAGGTGCACAGGCAGCCAACCTCTCTTGCTTCAGATGGGCAAATTTTTATCCGGAGAGTTTTCTTTTTTCCCCCTGCGGTTTTATTTCCCGAGGAAAAAAACATACCAAACTGTGCCTTCTCTGCTCCCTGGAAAATGTTGTCATTTTGTTTTCTTTTCCCCACATTTGATCAAAACTAAGACATGTACTGAATTGTGTTGTTGGAGTCCAGATTTCAAGTGCACGTTCCTGCAAAGTCTCCTATTAATTGTAATTGAAAGGAGCAACAGGTCACTCTGCCAGAGAACATCCTGATCTGAAGATCTGAGAAGAGCCTGTGCGTGGACTGTGGGTCAATTTGGTAGCTCAAAACTTGTTCTTAATGTAATCGCTGCTGATCTTAGCATCTGCTGTTGGCCAGTCACTCTTCCTATTGTGTTGCCTTCTTCATTTATCTTTTTTTTTCTGATATAGAATCTCATTCTGTGGCACAGACTGGTCTTAAACTCTTGGCATATTGTTGCCTCAGCCTCCTATATGCTGGAATGAGAGCTGGGAGCCGGAACTGCGCTTGCTCGTATTTCTCTGTTGTGGTGAGGTAGGTGTGTGTGTGTGTGTGTGTGTGTGTGTGTGTGTAGGGCAGATGTCATTCCTTAGGTACTCTTCACCTTGTCTCTAAGACAACCTCTGTCATCGCGCTGGAACCCATGGATTAAACTAAGCGGGCTAACCAACAAGCTCCAGGGACCTGCTGTCTTCACCTCCTTAGTTCTGAGATGACTAGAGTGTGCCACCATGCTGGACTTCCTTACCGGGATTCAGCGCACTTAGATCTCATGTTTGCCTTGCAAGCACTTTGCTGGCAGACATCTCCCCAGCCCCACCTTCACATAGCTTACGTAGCTCTGTAGAACTCTAAATCTCTGCTTTTCTGTCTGTTGTGATGTGTCTCCAGAATCTAAGCTACATCTCCAGCTCAGTCAGAGTTTATCTCGCTGTTTCATACCTGAGAACACCAAGGCCCTCTTTTACTCTGGTACATTCCTTGTTATTCCCTTAACCATGTCTGTAAGGAAGGGAAGCAAGCACTGAGACTCCTATGAGTTGGAGTGGGAAGGGAGATTTGAGAAGGCTTCCCCAAACAGCTCTGTTTTGCAGCTCAGAGTACAGTACTTGGAGGGCTTAAAAAGCCCATCTCATGTAAATGATTTTACTGTACGCTTTATCAGGCTGGTCTGAACTACAGCCCACGGGCTGCATGTGACCCAGTACAGCTATGAATGTGACCTGACTCAGAACCTCAAGATGCATTGCTTTCCATGTGTGGCTCACTGGCGCAGGTGGCTCTTGGGTATGAAGGCTGTAGATGAGAATGTCGAGTCGGGTCTGGACAGTTTGGCCTCTGAAAATTCCGATACGTTTTCTAAGTTCTTTCCTAAGTACATTAGGGTGTTTTTCATTTACTCTGCATAAATTTTCAGATTACTTAGTAAAGTCCCCATGCATTTAAATGATATAATTTATTAAAATTTGATGTAGATGTACATTTATGTCTTAAACACACAAAAGCCCCTAAACTTGTTCCCAGTCAGATAGTGGAGCTCTGTAGGTTTGCTTTCTGGTCATGGTTTTCAAGAGGCTGCCCCCAGGGTTGGTGCTCAGTTTTATTGTTCTGGTTTTCTGTAGGAAGCAATGATTTTGTGTATGTGTTTGTGTGGCCTGTATGTGTTGTGTGTGGTATATGTTTGTGTGGTTATGTGCACAGTGGTCCATGTCTGTGCAATTACATGTGGAGGCCGGTGGTTGGCGTGGAGTGCTTTCCTCAGTTGCTCTCCACATGACTTTTTTGAGATAGGTTTTCTCACTGAACATGGAACACATGGATTCAGCTAGGCTGGCTGGCCACCAAGCCCTAGGGATCTGTCTTTTTCCATTGCCATAGTACTGGGACTATAGCCCAGTGCTGCCCCACCTGACTTGTGGGGTTCTGAACTTGTGCCCTCAGATGTGGCAGGCACTTTATTGGCCAGGAAATGTGTCCTGAGCATCTGTTGGGCTTGAAGGTCTCAGATCATAACCATCACCCAGAACACTGGACTCTGCTTATTAGGCAGCGTCCATTAGTCCAGCTCATAGAAAACTCTCGTGTGAGATTCTCCACTCTCTGAGTTCTCATGGCCGAGTCGCCACTGTCTAGTTTACTGTAATTGGCCTGTATGTAGATGCACCGAGTGTCCTAGACAGTTCAATCACACGTGTTATGACAACGTGGGATGATGCTTTAATTTGTTCTTTTTACTGTTAGTAGAACATGGGAAATCTTATATTTGGGGTTTCTTCACTGTGTCGGAACCAAGTCTATGCAAATTCTAAAACTTAAGTTTCTTCTAGGGCCAGGCTTGGTGGTGCACATCTTTAATCCCAACACTCAGGAAGCAGAGGTTGGTGGATATTGGGCCAGCCTAGTCTCGTCTCATCAAAAACAAAAACAAAAGCTTTTCACCTCCCCTCCCCCAAAGGTAAGCAAGCTTATTGAAAAACTCCTTGCAGCAAGAACACACTGGAAAAGGAGTTGGCCCTCCCCTCCCCTCCCCTCCCCTCCCCTCCCCTCCCCTCCTCTGTAACTTCTTTAACTTGACTCTAGGACCAAGTTCAATCATTTGTGGTTTGGATGCAAATCCCTGGTACAGGAAACCCTAATTTGGTACTCTGATGCCAAACCCTCTTGTATTCAGGTTGAATTTCTTAATTCACAAATCTGAAATTCAAAATGCTCTGAATTTAAAACTTTTTGAGAACTGATGGGGCACTTCACATGGAGAACTCCAGACCATGAAGTTGTATTTCAGGTACAGAGTGTTAGCAACCCTGTATTAACAGCCAGGCCTGGAGGCACCTGCCTCTGATCCCAGCACTGGGGGACATTGTGAGTTCTAGGCCAGTCTTGAAGAAATACTCAGTTTCTAAAACAGCAACAAAATTCCTGATAGTAACTAATTCAGACTGTTTGTATAAGGTGTTTATATATGCAACATAAATTTCATATCTAGACTTCGGTCTTGCCATATCATATTATGTATTTGTATCCTCCAAACTCCGAGAGAAAAGAATCTGAAATCCAAAACACTTTATTTAATAGGGTAGCTCACAATCTTATCTTTCTTTCTAGTGAATAAATAACTTGTAGCCAGCTAGTTGATAAATGAACGCACTTTCAAGTGGAAGTATGCTGATCTGAGCTTTGGAAATCCTTCTCATAGAAGGCTGTCAGATTTGCCATCCTGTTGCTGTGATGGCGTTCCCTGACCAGAAGCAACCCGGGGGGGGGAGATCTATTGATCTATTTGGCTTTTCTTTCCAGACTGTAGTCCACCATTTAAGGGAAGTCAAGGTAGGAACTTCAGAGAGCTAGTCACAGCCATCCTGGTCAAGAGCAGAAGGAGGTAAATCCTTGATGTTTGCATGTATACCAGTCAGGACTCCTGTGCCTAGGAAATGGTGCCACCCACAGTGAGCTGAATCTTCCCACATCAGTTACTTTAATTAAGATACTTCCCTATAAACGTGCCTATAGGTTAACCGGCTGTAGACAATTTTTCACTGAAACTCTTCCAAGGTGGTTGATTCTAGGTTGTGTCAAGCTCATGATTAAAGCTGGCCATCACAGATGCTTACTTACATTTTTACTGGATTATTTTTGTTTGTGGTATGTATGCACATGTATTCTTGCATATGCACGCGCAGGCGGGTGGGTGCATGTACGTGTGTGCATATGAAAGGTAGAGGCTGACACTTGCCATCTTCCTCACTTTCTATATTTTGAAACATTGTTTCTGACTGAACCTAGAGTTTATTGATTCTGCTAGACTGGCTGGCCACCCAGTACTGGGATTAGAGGCATTTATGCTACACCTGGCTTTGTTTTATGTGGATACTGGGACCCAAACTCAGGTCCTTCTGCTTGCGCAGCCAGCACGTTATCAACTGAGTCGTTTCTCTAGCCCAGGAGGCTCATTCTGCAGTGCCCTCTGTGAGCCGCTGACTGCTCACTGTGTAGCCCCTGTAGCAGACATTGTTTAGGACTGAATGAAGGAGGCCCATTAGAATCAAAACGTTGCTGTAGGAGGTGGTGGCTGCCTCCAGCTCTGCTATTTTCTCCCGCAGTGCCTATTATTCCCAACATATCTTATGCCCTGGTATTGGGGTATGAATCTGATTGCAAAAAAATTAGCATTTCTTACGCCGGGGCAGCAATTTGCGTCAGATTTCAATCTATTTAGAGTGAAAACCAATGAAGTCTGGTTGAAAAATGGGAAGTAAATTGCTGTCCTAATTCAAGGTGAGCCGGACCCTGTGCTGGTGGTAGAGGGCACCGCTCCAAGCACCTTCTGCCCCAAACAATCAGGCCATCTCATTTGATGAAGGGAGGAGGCAGGCCTGTCTGTTCTTAGGAAGGCTGGGGGTCGGCTGGTGAGAGCGGGAAGGAGGTACTTAGCCAGGCATTATTAGCAGAATGAGCTGGGTGACAAGGTGACTATAAATAAAAGGGTTGATGGTAGCACTTGGCACTTACCCCTGCTTTTCATCTTCAAAGCCGTTCGCAGACGCGTGTGCTCCCCAACCTCTTGTGAGTCCCGCCTGTTTGCACTTGGCTTCATAGGAAGAAGTTATAATTTTTTTTTTCAGAGATCAAATTTGGGTTCCCAACTTGGTTGTGCTTGGTTTATATTCCTTTGAGATTTTCCTCTTGGATTGGAATCTTTCCCAAGGTCTCAGGTCAGTACCCTGAGCTCATTATGGTGTTCCTCATGTGGGGCGGGTTCCTAGAGTGGGGCGGCACAGCTGCGATTCAGGCCTGCAGAACTTCACAAGCCCTTAGTGTAAATCTTTGCCTTTTATTTTACCTTTTCTCCCCCTTGAGTTGGGGGCATAAAATAAAGAACTGCAGAGTAAGCACAAATCCAACGAGCTTTTGGAAAATAAAGTGTGCGGAAGCTAATGGCGGAGCCAGAGAAGAGGCCAAAGAAGCGCTCCTGATGGTAGGTTAGGAAGGCAAGGATTTCTTTAAAAAATTAAAACGGTGTAAAATGAAAGGAGAAATGGCGGAGGTCCAGCCTTTGAAGTAATGAATATTAGAATGGAAGAGAAAATGAGGGTGAGGAAATTAGCACTAATTCCACAAAGTGCCCTAGAATAGAAGAAATTGACAGAAGTCTGTGGGTGCCTCCGGACCCTCACCTAGATTGCCACTAGACAGTGCTGTGACACATCTGGATTTCAGATGGCATCAGCGCTCTCTAGGGTGGAGGCTGGCAGGCAGTGGAAGGGCATCCTCCTTTTGAGGATAAATGTTTTCCTAACTGAAGAGTAAAATTCTTTTACATTACGTTTTTATTCATTTTATGTGTGTGTGTGCAAGTTTGTGTATGTGTGTGTGTGTGTTGTGTGTAGATCTCTCCTTCTACCAGTGGGTCCCCGAGATTGAACTCTGGCCATCAGACTTGGCAGCGGTTGCTTTTATCATGCTCGCCACCAACTTAAGAAATCTTTATCCACTTTAAACGAGAGGTCAAGATTGAGAGCACATTACAAGCATTTTCAGCCAGACGAGGCCTGGCAAATTCTCCATGCAGCCCTTTCTTAGGGAGCTGCCTGGCGTGCGCTCTAACAGCAGCAATGGGGAGAAACCAAAAGAGGACATCAGCAGATCCTGAAAAAAAAGGGGCTAGGAAGTGAAATGTCTAGAGACGCGAACACCTACGTCCAGTTAGGGAAGTTCCGGTGTAGATCACAGCAGACGAAGGGACACTGCCACAGTTAGTGAACACTGCCACGAGTGAAAATTAGTACTGTTTTCATGCTAAATTTATTCTTTTTTTTAAAAGATTTATTCACTATGCGTACAATGTTTCTCCTGCATGTACACTCTATGCCAGAGGAGGACATCAGACCCATTACAGATGGCTGTGAGCCACCATGTGTTGCTGGGAATTGAACTCAGGACCTCTGGAAGAACAGCCAGTGTTCTTAACCTCTGAGCCATCTCTCCAGCCCTAAATTTATTCTTTTATTTTGTATGCGTGTGTGTGTGT
>JAQHUG010000112.1:4236146-4275732 GCA_028555095.1 Dicrostonyx torquatus
TTACAGATGGTTGTGATGTGGTTGCCGGGAATTGAACTCAGGACCTCTGGAAGAGCAGGCAACGCTCTTAACCACTGAGCCATCTCTCCAGCCCTCGTCTGTAGTTTCTTAGGCTTCGAAATCCCTAGTTCTCCTTTAACAAGCTTGACATTATTAAATTCAAGGAATAGTTTCTTTAAGAGAGCCAAGAGTTGGTGGTGGTTTAGGGTATGTCCCCGAGTCTCAAGTGTGGCTTCCCAGTGCTAGGGTGTCTAGGAGTATGCAACTGTTGGCCTTTTGTGAAAGTTTAAGTTCTGTGTGTGTGTACACACATGTGTGCATGTGTCCTCATGTATACATACGCACACCTTGGTTTTTTCGTTTATTTAGTTGAGAGCTTTTATTGCACAAAGTATGGTGTGCAGTTGAAGTGGAGGTTGTTCTCTGTCCTGGAAGTTGGCTTTGGATGCTCAAGGCTGCTCAGTTGCTGTTGCTCTTGGTGTGTGTTCTTCCAGGATCATGGTGTGCACTTGTCATAGAAAATCTTGCTTTGGTGATTTTTTTTTCCTGGATTCTTTTTTTTTTTTTTGTAGACTTGTATTTACAATGGAACCAGCATCCTAAAGTCAGCTAACTCCTACTCCAATATCATATGATCTTCAACTTTGGTTCCCAGGAAATGTCCAAGTCTGTGCACAGCAGATCCCAATGAGCTGTATGACATCGAGTTTCTCAGGGAATGCTTTCAACCTGTAGAATTCCTGGGAGTTTAAAGGCTTCTTCTCAGCTGCTGGAGTGAGCCTAGTCTCCAGTCTGAGTCCATCCATTCCCTGAACTACCCTCCCCGCTTTTTTTGAGAAAGGGCCTCCCCTAGTAGCTCACCAAGTAGGCCTGCAGGCTCCAGAAGTCTGCTTGTCTCAGCCTTTGCAATGCTGGGATTGTGTCTGGCTTTTCTTTTAAACACTGTCCGGTCTGGAGATTGGATACTAGCAGATCTTCATGCTTGTAAGGCAAGCTATCTCCCCAACTCCAGATATTTAAATATCCGTTTGCTCCAATGAAGCCCTGTGGAACACACCCATAGTCTCAGTACTTGGGAGGAGGAGGGAGGCAGTTCATGAAATTGGGTGTCATTCTTGGCTACATAGAGAGTTTGTGACTAACCTGAGCTGCCTGAGACTCTGTCTCAAATCTTCCTTCCCCTAAACCCCCCAGTGCTGAAATTAAAATCCAGATCTATAGTTACACTAGCTATATTTTGTGTGCCAGCAGCCACATGGGCTGGTGGGTACGCTGTCATCAGGTAGGTATAGAAAGTTCCTTTGGATGGGGTTGGCGTTCAAAATCGATCATTCCATCCTTCGGATTTTAGAGTTTTCTAATGACATCCAATGAGTGTCCCTCTGTCCTCCTTTTCTCCCTGACAAAGCTTTGCTTGACTCATGTTGGAATTAGGAGTATTCTGTAAGTACACTCCAAATGAAGGAGAGTGGCTGGATGAGGCTAAGAGAGGGAGAAGATTTATTGTATTAAATGTGATTCACATAAAATGATAGTCTGATGGAGAAAATACACAATTAATACTGAAGAGGCATCATAGAGTCTCAGCCTTTTAGAGTTGAAAAGGATCTTTGATTGCACGTAATCAAACCTCTTATTTAACTGATGAGAAATTTGAGGTACAGAAAGGTTAATTTATGTCCCACAGCTCGATAATGGCTTAGTTATTCCATATTCAAGTTAATGGTTCTTTTCACAGGACCAAGGAGACTTTGCAGTAAGTTCCCATACTGTAGTTCCCTGGCTCCTCTACTTCGGAGGAGGGAAGAGCCAGTTGTGTTGCCTGGGCTCACAGTAAGAAAAGGAAGCTCCCCTTTAGAAGTGCAGCTTGCTGGACTTTCTTTATACAAGTCTTTGAAAAAAAAAAGAATTTTACCGCATTTCAATAGACACTTTTAACATTGGTTTTGAAATTATAGAGTTTATTTAAAAATAGGAGTCAAAAAGGGATGGGAGTATAGCTTAGTGGAGGGTTTATAGATGAGGGCACACACACACACACACACTCACACTCACATACACGCTCACACACATACACACAGCCACGCTCACATTGTAAAGGAAATGTGCTTCCTTATAAAAATAGGTCTTTTTGTGGGCTGGAGGTGAGAGTATTGTTGTTAGGAAAAGGATTTGGTTTTAAAAATATCTTGTTACTAGCCAGGCGTGGCCACCATGCCTGTACTCCTAGCATTTGGTGCCTCGAAGCCAGAGGATCAGGAGTTCAAATCCAGACTTGGTTGCATAGAGAATTTGAGGCCCATTTGGGTTCTATGAGATTCTGTTCAAAACAAACAACAAACAAATCCTCAAGCAAAGTGTCTTCATGTGAGTGAGTGCGTGCCCGAGTTCTTGTATGAGTGTGCATGCGTGTGTGTGTGTGTGTGTGTGTGTGTGTGTGTGTGTGTGTGCCTTTTAGTTTTGTTTTTGTGGATAGTTGGGGTGGAACCCAGGGCTTCTCACATGCTAATGAACACTTAAGCAGTAAGCCAATCTCCAGTTTAAAATACCCCATCTTTATTTTGCTAAGCTTAATGGATCAATCAATTGTTACCAGTAAGACTCGACCTTCCATCCCATTTAAAGTAAAATAGACTTTAAGGAAAGGAAAGTAAATAGAAATTTCTATGAAGTAGTCTGCCATTCTTATATTTAATAGTTTCCCCCCAGAACTATCTATATCCGTAGTGGCTAAGAGCTGACTGCATGGTGATTTATTCTTGTCCCAGTGGCTACATGCTGTTAAAAGTCCTATTTTGTTAGGATTATTTCTACTGGATTCTGTTGATTACACCTTTCAAATATTTCTTGAGCTTGTTTTCTTTATGTCTTCTCCACAGCTTTAGTTTTACCCCTTACACTTGCCTGCCTGCACGCTCTTGTTTACAGTCTGCTCCTGTTGATCAGCTTCACAAGGCTGTGTCAAAATACTTGAGAAAAACAAGCAAAACAAATGGAAGGATGTATCCTTCTGTCTCATGGATTCATAGTGGGTGGTGAAGAAGTGGAGGCGCCAGGCTGCCGGGTGTCATATCCAGTCCTTCTCCACCTTATTCCATGAGTCAGGGTTTCTCAGATAAACCGGGAGCTCTGCAGGGCAGCTCACTGGCCAGCCTGCTTGCTCTGGGTTCCACAGGTGGGATTATGGGCAGGCTGCTCTTCCTGCCCAGCGTTTATGCTGGTTCTGGGGATCCGAACACCAGCCCTCATGTTTACACAGCAAATGCTTTAGCATCCAAGCAGTCTCCACAGCTTTCGATCTATTTTTTTTTCTTTTGTGTCATCACTATTGTTCACTCTTACTCCTTGGTCATGTATCTTTATATTTGCTAGTAGCACAGACACTGAGAGAAACAATTAATAAATGGGATCTCCTGAATCTTGCTTGTGGGAGTGCCAGCTGGATTTCAGTATGACGGTTTCTCAGAAAATTAGGAAACAACCTTTCTCAAGACCCAGAAACACCACTTTTGGGTATATACCCAAAGGATGTTCAATCATACCACAAGGACATGTGCTCAACTATGTTCATAGCATTGTTTGTCATAGCCAGATCCTGGAAACAATCTAAATGCCCCTTGACTGAAGAATGGATAAGGAAAATATGGTACATTTACACAATATAGTACACAGCAGAAAAAAAATGACATCTTGAAATTTGAGGGCAAATGGATAGAGCTAGAAAACATAACATTGAGTGAGGTAACCCAGACCCAGAAAGATAAATGTCATATGTACTCACTCAGAAGTGGCTTTTAGACATAAAGCAAAATAAACAAACAAAACCAAACCAACAAAAAAAACCCAGCCTACAATTCACAATCCCAGAGAACCTAGACAACAATGAGGACCCTAAGAGAGACATATATGGATCTAATGTACATGGGAAGTAGAAAAAGACAAGGTCTCCTGAGTAAATTGGGAGCATAGGGGCCATGGAAGAGAGTAGAAGGGGAGGGGCGCAGAGAAAAATATATAGCTCAATAAAAACAATTAAAAAAACCCCAAAACCCATAAGTCTCTGTGCTTAGAGAATATTAAATGAACAAAGATCATCCAGTTGTTTGGAGGTGCCTTGTATCTCTGATTGTCATCCTCTTTGCTTATTCATGAGCAAGAGGCCTAGATTACTGTTTAATGAACCACTTAAGGTGGTCTTACACTCTCCAGTCTAAAGCAAACATTTTTGTCCTTTGTATTTTAATTCGGAAATAGCCTGGGCTCCTTCCAACAGTGTTTGGTGTGTTTTGATGCAACAGGTGGATAAATAAATATTCACAGAATTAAATTCCAGTGCTGGGTGCTTGGCGCTTCACAGCCTCTTCCTGGTGACTGGAGCTGTTTTCACACTCTTGCCATTGCACAAAGGATTCACACCACACACACAAGTGCACACACACGCACACACAATCAAACAATTACTGTTTTTATTCTATTTTTTAATTGAAAATAGATTTTTCTCTCCTACATGTGGATGACAGTTCCCCCTCCCTCCATTCCCCCCACTTCCTTCCCACTTCCCCTCTCCACCAGATCTCCCCCTTCATTTCCCAGATTCATACTCTTTTATGAACTTACAGCTGCTCAGAGATCTTTTCTCTAGGAAAGAAAAGTTAGTAAGACTAGAGACAGGCACATGTGCATGCGGTGTTAAAGAGGTGTGAGGCAGGATGACTTCTTACAGAGTTAGGAATGCTTGTGGGACGCTCAGGTGGGTTTGCAATGTCACAGTACCCAGGGAGAGATGGCTCACTAGCTGATATCAACATGGCGGATTGGTACTTAGATTATATTTAGTGAAAAATGTGTCCATGTCAGTGGCACTAATGACCTCTAGAAAATCACTAGTTTCCTTTGCTATTGATGCTCTGTAGAGATGTGATGTGTTGCCTTTCATCCTAATTCTGGTGTTTCCAGTTGGCAACTGTGCTACCCTGCTTCTGAAACGTTACAATGAGCTGGTGGCCACTCTGCACAGGTTCTGCTACCTTAGTAGAGTTAAATGAGTTGACATGATGAATCTGATTGAAGTACTCTGGTCTTTTGGTTTAGGTTGTCTGTAGATAACCTACTGCAGGATGAACTAAGGGAAGAGGACACATACTCGTCAGTCAGCGTGGAGAGACATTTGGCAGATTCCAAGATGCAAAACTCATCTTCATCACTGGAAAAGAAAACAGGCCCAGCAAATGGGAATGGGGACCTTGATTCAGGTAGGATTCTACGTATTTGGTTTTTTTTTAATATGAAAATTTGGTTCATTGACCAGTATTTTCTTGAGATGTTCAGGAGCAATGGGGGTGCGTTTCTAGAACTTGTCTACCACCAGTTCTTGGCATTTGCTGTCCTTAGCCAAGCCATATGTCTACAGATATGGCAGCTTCCAAGTTATGAAGAGTTTGGACCAATATTAATATTGATAATACAAACAGAGTGGGCTAGGTTACAGCATGGCAACACAGCACTTCTAAGTCTCGGTGTCTGTAGAAAGAGGTGAGCGGGCCATGGCCCGCCACCCAGCTAGCTTAACCCCCGAAATAACCACACAGAAATTGTATTAATTAAAACACTGCCTGGCCCATTAATCTAGCCTCTTCTTGGCCAACTTTCACATCCTGATCTAACCCATTTCCACCAATCTGTGTATCACCACGAGGTCGTGGCTTACCCGGAAAGATTCTAACCAGTGTCAGTCTCAGGCAGGAGCTTCATGGCGTCTGCCACACTGCCTTCTTCCTCCCAGAACTGAGTTCTCTTCTCCACACCCACCTAAGCTCTTCCCTATCAAAAGGCCATGACAGTTTCTTTATTCAACCAATGAAAGCAACACAAATACAGAAGGACCTCCTATACCAGGTGTCTTTTGCTAGTAAATGTCGATAAATATCTGTGCTGTCTCGACCCCTGTCATGTACTCTCACACTTAGTGACTGTACCATCCCTCAGTGCAGCACTCAGCAGTGTTCAGGGTAGTTTTCATAGGAAAAGAAGAGCTGGGGGATAAGACATCACTGCCACACCCTCCAAGGTACTGAGCATGACTGGTCATGCGCATTTTGTGTCATGTAATTGGATAAAACAAAGCAGAACAAAACAAGAAAACAAAACCATATTGTGCTTGATTGAATTTTAATATTCAATGAATTTATAAATGGCATCTCTAAAAATATTTATGCAATGGTATGTTTTAAAAGGATACTTTTTTTTTACCTGAAAATAGAATTGCATGATTTATACATCAGCAAATTAAATAAGGGCAAGGGAACCCCATGAATCATTAATGTTTGCTACAGTGAATTCATACAAAAAGCTTCCTGTTAACTTAGGGGAAGAGGTGACCATTGTCTAATGAAATTAGCAAGTTTGTCTTCACTTTAAAATAATAGAGAGAGAGAGAGAGAGAGAGAGTGTGTGTGTGTGTGTGTGTGTGTGTGTGTGTGAGAGAGAGAGAGAGAGAGAGAGAGAGTCAGAGTCAGAGTCAGAGTCTGTGTCTGTGTTCACTCACATGCCATGTGTACACGTAAAGGGAATAGCCAGAGAACAGCTTGGAGGAGGGAGGTCTCTCCTGCCATGTACGTCAGGGGAACTAAACTCAGTGTTCAGCATCAGTCTTGGGAGCCAGTATCTGTATCTGCTGAGCCATCTTGAGGGTTCCATTTCTGTGATTTGATCAAACTAGTCAATGATGGAATCAAAGGTTGCCTATATCATTGTGTTTGTGAGATCAGGTTTCTCCATTCTATTTTTTTCTGCAAAACTGTAAAAAGTGAATATTAGAATAGGATAAAGGCACGTGGTGTCTGTTTCAGGATCAGGCCAGGGCCAGTCCCCCTGGTTCTTTACACATAAGGAATGAGTAGGAACTTCTATAAGAACAGCCGGCACCTTGTCCCCTGCAGAGATACCTTCTGAGAGGTCCTCTGCCCACAAGGCTGAAGACTCATACTAATTGTTCTTTCGTTGAAATATAAATTTGCTCTCTGTGTGTGTGTGTGTTTGTGTGTGTGCAAGCATGTACATGAGGTCGACCCTAGGTGTCTTTTTCAAGTGCTGTCCACTTTAATTATTTTATAGTTTATTAATGATTCAGGCAGAAGTTTGTGGGTCACGTGTGGGGGTCAGAGGACGGCGTTCATACTCAGGTCATCAGGCTTCTGCCACGTGCACTTTCGCCCACTGAAATTTTTCATCAGCCCCCCACCTTTTCTTCTGAGGAAAGGTCTCTTGCTGACCTGGGGTGTGTGTGTGTGTATGGGTGTTTCTGCTGTTTTTTGCTGGACCGGCTAGCCTGCAAGTCTCAGGGATCCTCTTTGTCTCTCTGCCTCTCCAGCACCAGGATGACGGGCATGCCCACTATACTGGGCTCTTCTGTGGTTGCTGGGGAGTCCAAACTCAGGGCCTCAAGGTTGTGCAGCAACCACTACACTGACCGGAGCATCTCTTCAGCCCCACTTACATTTTCTTTTAGTGATGCTGGAGATTGAACCAGTGGCTTAGAGTGTGCTAGGCAAGCACTCTGGTACCACCATGTGTGTGGCCCCACTGCCGCCCCCCAGTCTATTTATATCTGTGCAGTAAAGTCATGTTGCACCTTGGAAGTTCCTGGACATTTCCTGTATTTTTCTCGTGCATCCTGTGCATGCACCACTGTCTGCGGCTGTGTCATTTTCAATGATAAGTTTTCGTTTTCACACCGCTGCCATATTTCTCTCTAGCGTAAGTATATTCTGAAGCTCATTACTGATAATCTACTGTCAGGAAATTATGCGTACTGACAAGTTCTTCAGGATGATACCAGTCGGGGGGATTCCAGGCTGAAAACCCATCATAGATACTCATTCATGATTTGTTCTTTGCTCTCGTGTAGTGGATGGTTTAAATCATACAAGATGTTAAGATGGCTGAATAATTCTATGTTATGTTTATAATTTGCAGCTTCTGATCCAGGCCTTTCCCCACTGCGCTAAGGGCTTATGTGTCCCTGTTTCTTAGTATTTCAGTGTGTTTGTGATTAGGAGGCTTTGATAGTGTTACAGTTTCCTTAGATTAAGTTAAAAATTTTGTGCATGAATGCACGAGTACAGTTTATTTTCATTGATACCCATCTTCTTTTCTACCTCTGGTTCCTTCTGCATTCCCCCACTGCCTCTTTCAAATTTATGTTTTCTTTATCCATAATTATTGTTGATGTGCCTGTATACCCTATTGAATTCTATTACTGTTGCCCCTGGGCGTGGGCAAATTATCAGGGGGCTTTTCCCAGAAAAGAAGCCAGACCCTTTCTTGGTAGCCATCTACTGCTTGTAGCTCTTCAATTATGGGTGGGGTCTGTGTGCCCTTCCCCCACTGGAGTGTTGGCTGGTGTGGTCTTGTGTGGGCAAACATATTGTCATCAGTTCATGGGTGCAGTATAGTGCCTCAAATTTTAAAAGAGAGTCTAAAACTTTAAAGACTGCACAGACTGATTTTATTCTCAAAATCACATCTGGTTTTGAGCATTAAAACCGATAATAACATGGTCAAGTATGATTCTTCAAGTCATTATCTTTTTTCAACCCTTTAAAACATGAAATACCTTCCTTTCTAGAGTCATTTGCGGAGACATTTGGTCCCACAACTCTCTGGGACATGCTTAGGGATGCTCAGAACCTCTTTTTGGTTTTAGTTTTATTTTGTTTTGGGGGAGTGAGATTCAGATGAGCTTTCTGGATGTGCAAAATCAGGCATATTTGATATACTTGAGCGGGTTCTAAATGGACTTGTGAATTGGGACAACAGGCAGTCAAGCATGATTTCTCTTGATAAGCACTCATACTTTGGAGCCCTCACAAGTTAGTTGACTTTCATCTTCAATGCCCAGCATTTTCAGGCCTCATCTTACAGATGAGAAGACTGGATAGCAAGATGAAGTTGCCTGAGTGGTGTGTCAGAAGCAGGCTGAAGTCTCAGGTCCTGGATTGGTGCACTGACATCATCAAGAATCCTGACCCCACCCCCAGCCCCCGACCACCACTTAGATTCCTCTTTCTTTTTTTCTCCCAACCCTTCTCTCTCTGTTACATGACACATGATGACATCTCCTTAGCAAGGGGCAGCGCTTATTAGACTGTAGCTGGCTGGGCTCTGCCATACAGGTTCCTAATCCTAACTGTTTGGGCATTTTATAGGGAGATTGTGAGCTCGAAGTCAGCTTGGGTTACCGAGTACAAGACTACCCCAGGAACTTGGTGAGACCTTGTCTCCAAAAAATGTACATATGGGGATTATAGTTCATCGTGTGGGATGTGTGAGGCCCCAGGTTAAACTCCCAGTACAGAGTGAGAGAGGGAGGAGGGAGAGAGAGGACACAAGTGAGTCTCTACAACGCTCTCCTGAGAAAACTATTCTGTCTGATGATAAAGGGGCAGAATTTTAGTCTGGTGATTTCACAGCCTTTCCCTTTGCTACCTAATTCTGTCCGCTCTGTGTCTCTGTCTACTGTGTGCCACTGTCCACTCTGTCCACTCTGTCTACTCTGTGCCTCTGTCTACTCTGTGCCTCTGTCTACTCTGTGCCTCTGTCTACTCTGTCTACTCTGTGTCTATGTCTACTCTGTCCACTCTGTCCACTCTGTCCACTCTGTCCACTCTGTCCACTCTGTCTACTCTGTCTACTCTGTCCACTCTGTCCACTCTGTCCACTCTGTCCACTCTGTCCACTCGTCTACTCTGTGCCTCTGTCCACTCTGTCCACTCTGTCCACTCTGTCTACTCTGTCCACTCTGTCTACTCTGTCTACTCTGTGCCTCTGTCCACTCTGTCCATTCTGTCTACTCTGTCCACTCTGTCTACTCTGTGCCTCTGTCCACTCTGTCCACTCTGTGCCTCTGTCCACTCTGTCCACTCTGTGCCTCTGTCCACTCTGTCCACTCTGTTGACTCTGTCCACTCTGTCTACTCTGTGCCTCTGTCCACTCTGTCCATTCTGTCTACTCTGTCCACTCTGTCTACTCTGTGTCTTTGTCCAGTCTGTGCCTATGTCTACTCTGTGCCTCCATCCACCTTGTGCGTCCATCTGCTGTGTCCCCTCTGGCTGACTCACCTTCTTGCAATGGTAATTCTTCCATGAGATAATCCCAGCTGGGACTGAACCGAATAGTTTTTTTCTCTTTCTTTCACTTTTGACTTTTCCTAAGGAAAGCTCAAATCTTAGCTGGGATCAATAAGTCAGATGTGAAGCCTGTTGGTGAAATAAGATGAAAGGCCACTCCCTCCCAGAGACAAAGAGCATGTATGCCTGCAGTAAGTACAGCTGAACACATAGTCTAGGAACCTTGGGTCTCCTCAGTAGGCAGAGCCTCCCCACAGCAACCCAAGGCCCATAGGAATGAAGCCCGCCGAGATTTGATGGCTGGCCTTCGGAATGTCTTCACTCAGAATAAAAGCAAGCAGAGCAGTGTGGGGACACCATAATAAGTGGGTTCTGTGACGTGGTTTGTGCAGGCCTGCTTAATATAATTTCCCAGTGGAGCCTGTGGTATTGTACATGCAGCCAAGGCCAGCCTCTAAGTAAAAAGAAGGAAGCTGAACACATGGGCTTGAGTTTTTCCAAATTATAAAAATAATAGGGCCAGAAAGATAGCTCAGGCGGTAGAGCCATTGGCTTTAAAGCGTGAGGACCTGAGATGAAGACCCAGAGCCCATGGGAGAAAAGCCAGTGTGCTTGTCACCCGGTGATCCCTTGGGCCTGCTGACCAGCCACACTCTCCTAAGTGGTGAGCGAGTGAGAGACCCTGTCTGAAAAGCCAGATGGATGGCTCTTGGTGAGTGACAGTTGACATTGACCTCTGGCCTCTGCCCCGTCACAGACATGCTCACATAGACAAACAGACATGTACATGTGTGCACACAAAGACTGTATGTGTGCCTTAAATATACTTCTCTCCATATATATTGCCTATGTGTTAAGAGACAGGGCGAATTATGTGACTCGCTTGCTTGAATGGAGTCGTCCTGCCTCAGCCACCTGAGTGCCGTGCCTGGCTCTCATCGGGAACACATCCAAGAATCAGGTCCCTTTTATTTGGGAGAGCATGAGTCAACACACAGAAAAATCCAGCGCTTGCGTTTCATTCTGAGAATCAGTTCTTGTGGGTCGACGTTAACGCCCACACCGCGGATTCCCCCTTTGAACTCCAGGCTGTGATTGTGTGTTCAGTCAGATCTACGGTGGACTGGTGGCTGTAGTTCCTGCCTGAGTTACTTAGAGTGCTGTTCACAGTTGCATTATTTCCTCTCCTGGTGAAAGGAGGAGCTCCTGGGATCTGGAGATGATTTAGCGCCTTCTTCCTATCTCTGTCCACATTTCAAAAATCACCTAGCATGTGAGAGATGGTCTTCTGTACAATTTGGTTTATACGGAATCTGCCGGGTCTCAGAGCCTGGTATCATGGCGGTTACGATAAGGCTTTACTATCCAGCCTCGTGAAGTCAGGCTCCCTTCAGATTGTAACGTGAGCTGGTCTCAGATTTTATTAAGAAAAGGATGCATGGGGCACTTGTTCATTATATTTTTTTTTCTAAAGTCACTTGTGTTCCAGCTTTTCATAAGACATTCTCTTTTTGTTTATTCTGGAATATTCTGGTCCCACAGATAGCTTTCTGTTTTTTTTTTTTAAAAAAAAAAGCGAAAAGAAACTGGACTGCTGTTTAATGAATATGCCTGTTTTCTTTGTGAGGTGTGAAACGCTCATAGTAGCTTTTCATAGTGGGTTTTCATGACGTCATGGGGGAGTTCATTTATGGCGGAGGGGACTGTCAGAGTCTCTGGTCAAATGTTGGCCGGTTTAAGAGGTTTATGGATCAGCTGTAAATATTTTCTCTGGCTTTATGAGATCTCTCATAAACATGGTGTGTGTTTACCTATTGCTCACTGGACGAGCCTTTAGAACATTGGCTGTTTGGCACACAGGCCTGAGGAGGGGCTGCATGTGGCAGATTTTAACAGGCTGTGTTAGAAGTGAACCTAAGTGTTGTATACGGCTTTATTGTTCCAACAGCGAGGCTACTGTTATTGTCCAGTGCTGGACATACCATTTTTGTGTTTTGGGTCTGACGCGTGGTTTACTTTTCCGTAGTGTTTTTGTTTGCCAGAACGACTGTATTCTGTCTGTTAGCTTCTGTGTGTCTCAGATGTTCCAAGTCCTGTATCTTACTTGCTTAGGTTGAGGCTCAGGACCTAGAAACTTCTTTGAGTGGCAGGGCTGTGTTCTCTTGGGCGTTTGATTTTTAAGTGTCTTTATTGGTACCTACTCAAGAAGCAGCTTTAAGGAACTTAGAAGGCAGCATTTAAGGTCATTACCTTCCACGAGCTTCTTTTAGCTGGGCCTGGTGGTGCAGGAATTTGCCATTTCAGCTTCTTGGGAAGCTGAGGCAGGAGGATCGCAAATTTAAGGCCTGTGTGGGTGAGTAGTGAGAACTTCTTTTTAAAAAGTAATATTAGCACTTTCTGATTATAAAATAAAGTAATATTAGCATTTTCTGATTATAAAATAAAGTGCCATTTTCTACTCATTTCCTGGACTATGTAGGGTATAACAAGACAATATCTTTTCTTTCTGATAATTGAAAACATTGTTAGTAGAAAAAAGGCAGCATAGCCTGTAAAGGAAGCCTCCGGTCCTAATCCCTCTGGACCACCTGAGTGCATATACCACTTCAGGGAGGACCACACGCCCGAGACAGCACTTCCTCTTCACCAGCGGAATGAACTTTGGGTTGTGAAAGATGTGTGGTCGAAGGTCAGCATCCTTTGAGCATCTATGTAAAGCCAGAGAAGTGGACATCTGGAGCACTCCCTTTAGGTCCCTGAGCAGTGCTGGCCACTGCTTATTCTTTACGATAGCCTCGCAGATGAATGGAATCATGCCAGCCGCACAGTGGTGACTCTTTCTTGTAGTTGCCGATGGAAAGGTTTGGTTTTGGCTCACACAGTATGACTGTGTGATCGGTCATGGTGACAGGCCCTTGAGGTGACTGGTCCCATCGTACCCTCAATCAGGAAGCAAGGAGAGATGAATGCCGGTCATTTGGCTCACTTCCTCCTCTTTATCCAGGCCAAGGCTCCAGTTCATAAATGGTGCTAACCACATTTAGGGCGAGGTGTCCCTCTTCAGGTAACCCAATCTGGGAACTCCTTCACAGGCACCCAGAGCTTTGCCTCCTGGGTGATTCCAGATACAGTCCAAGCCAACCATGATACTATCATAGACTGATTAACTTCTACTTGAAGTTATAACGTGACATTTATGCTGTCTTTGTCTTATAGTGTGTTATTTGATGCTTCTCAGTTATATAATGTTTTGGCAGTTTCTTTTCAGATTCCAGGTGTGTAGCAGTATGTAGCTTTAGAATACTTATGACCCTGACTCTCTCTGTCTCTGCCTGTCTCTGTCTCTCTTTTGTATAGGAGTGTACTTTAAGAAGACAGGAAACTGCTCATAGGAGTCAGTCTGTATTTTCTTTTCTTCAAGTGGATTCCAGGGGTTGAACTTTGGCCTCCATCTTTGGCAGCAAGCCTCTTTGCATGCTAAGCCATCTTGTCTGCCCCAAAGAAGTTACCATCTTGAATGCTGTTGTATGCTATGGTTGTTCCTGTCCTTGCCCTTGTGGGTTGAGAAACCCATATTCTATTGACTTCTGTTGGTGTGACACCCTCTTGTTGAGGGCTTGGTGTGAGAACTCTTGTATTGCAGGAGATGGGTTCTGTGTGGGGTAAGCATGTCACCACAGATGACATGGGGGTCTGTCATGCAACTGGTCTGTTCTGTTGGTAACTTGCTTGGGGGTTTCAGGGTGCTCAGGTGATCCCCTTTGCAATCTACTTTTTATTTATGTGTGTGCGTGTGTACCTGCCTGTTATCATGTGCACAGGAGTGTTTGTGGAGGCCAGAGAGGGCGGTGGGTCCCCTGAAGCTGGAATTACAGGTGCTTGTGAGCTGCCTGATGTGGGTGCTTGGGAACCGGGCTCAGGTCCTCCGCCAGAGCCGCAGGCTCTCTTAACCACTGAGCCCTCTTCCCAGCCCACTTTATTTTTCTTAAAATGTTACCGAAGCCACAGTTTTATAAAAATCTGTTATTTTCCAGTCTCCAGCCTTAGTGGGTAGGTAGTTTGGTGCCTGTGTCTATCTTGGCACACACTTTGTGTTTAAAGTGTCTCTTTCCATTTCTTTCAACCTTTTCAAACTGGGCTGTCAATGGTTAATGTTAGGCTAATCCATGTTAGCTTTAAGACAACTCTTTTTCATTTGACTTGAAAGCACAAATGTTGCTTTTAATTTTGACAAGGTATCAAAGTGTTGTCTCTTCTGGTCTCTCTGTCTCTGTTTCTATCTCTCTGTACTTCTGTCTCTGTCTCGATCACTGTCTCTTTCTGTAAATCTGACATCAATGCTGGTTATCTTCCTTGATGGCTTTGCATTTGTCTTTATTTGCTTAGGCAGACCTTTTCATTGACTCTGGAGCTCACTGACTTAGATAGCTCTGGATGGATAGTGAGCCCTAGGGAGCCTCCTGCCTCTGTCTCCCTTTGATTACATTTATATGTGTGTTACCCAGCATGGCTTTTTATGAAGGTTCTGGATATCTGAACCCAGGTCTCATCCTTGGACAGCCAGCAGTGTACCAAAGGAGCCATCTCCCCAGCTCCCCTCAGCATTTCTTTTTCTTTTTATTTTCTATTTTTTTCCTTTTGTTGGTTTTGGTTTTTTGAGACAGGGTTTCTATGTGGTTTTGGAGCCTGCACTGGAACTAGCTCTTGTAAACCAGGTTGGTCTCGAACTCACAGAGATCCACCTGCCTCTGCCTCCGGAGTGCTGGGATTGAAGGCATGCGCCACCACTGCTGGGCATCCCCTCAGCATCTCTACAGCAGCAAACTGAAGTTCTGGAGCAAGTGCAGCCACGTCCTAGAGAGGCAGTGAATCAGTCTGTGTCTCCCAGGCTTGCTTTGCCCTGGCTTTGATATTCTTGCTTTGTTTTGTTTCCACAGAGGAAGGTTCTGGCCTGGAGGAAAACGGCTTTAGCTGGGGAGACTATCTGGAAGAAACAGGCACCAGGGCGGCGCCACACTCGTCCTTCCGGCATGTATGTTAAGCCTTGAACTCGCTTCTGGTCTGTGGGAGGGAAGGTGAAGGATCTGTTGGGTGATTCAGGAGCTAGTCAGAGGAGAAGAATGAAGAGAATGGAAAGGCAGCTAAGATTTTACAGGAGAAAGGCGAGATGGGATAGCCGCACACAGAACAGGCCGCGACTGGATTCTTAGAAGAAGCCAGCAAGTTAGGCAAGAGATTACATTAATGTCTTCCTAGTAGGTGTAGTGACTGTGTATTTTTTTATAATGAGGTGACATTTGGGGCTGGGGACTTGGCTCAGTTGATAGAGTGCTTTCCTAGTAGCATGAAACCCTGGGTTTGATCCCCAGCACAGCCTAAAATTGGATGTTGTGGTGCATATGTGTAATTCCAGCACTGGGTGAGTGGTGGCAGGAGGATCAGCAGTTCAATCTCAGGCTATATAGGCATCTTGAGACCAGCCTGAGCTACTTGAGATTTTTTTTAAAGGTTCATATTTTAATTCTGAAAAGCCACACTAGAGTTTTTGAGGCTTTGCAGGAACGATAAATTGGGCAGGAAGAATCATGATAGGTATTCTGAAAATGTCTGTCTCACAAAGGTCGTTCTCCTTAATAATATCTGTTTGTATAATTTGGCTAGCATGTCCACTGGCGGACAGACACCAGGAAAAAGGAGCACGAGTTCTTACCAGATTTTTCTTAGGTGTGAGCTCTTGTTTCTATAGCTCTAGCATAGAGAAGATAATATTCTCCAAACTGAAGCTTTTATGCGTGGCAATTGTTTCAGCAAATAAAATTTTACTTCAGAGAGATATTTTTTTCTCATCACACGACCCCAGCAGCAACTCAACCTTCTTAAGCTTCTTTTTGGCTCCTTAGCTGAAATAAGAGAGCCACATCAAGTACTTCTCGGAAGTGAAGCATTCTTTTTTATTAAATTTGTAAGATTGCACTCCTCTTCCCTATGCTCCTCAAGCTATGGGTTAGTGGGATCATGGTTGTAGCCACGTAGTGATTCCAGGGGCTACGTTTTCAAGCACAGCCGAAGCCACCGCCTCTGGCTTATACTGTTAGGATCATGACCCTCCAGAAGCCAGGCTGACAAGACACTGCGATGGCCTGGTGGTTTCCTTAAGACAGTTTGGGAAAGAAAGATGATTGGCCAACAGCTTGCCCCCATTTTTATCTGCACAGTGAAGTCATGTCTTCAGGAATGAGTCACCTCTAGTCCCTGACTCATCACTTCGCTTATGGACCTTTCAGTTGAAGGTGAAGGCCTCTATGGCCGTGTGCTCATTCTTCAGGATGTCTGTATTCCTGATGGCTGATGCAGGCATCCACCCTTCCAGGTGTAGACGGTCCTGTGGGCAAGACTGAGAGGAAAAGTAGCCTCAGTCTCACAGACGACCAGTTCATGGTTCCATTGCCTTCTTGGCTGGGGAACGCTAAGACCTCCAGGCTGCAGAGATTTTTTTATTTTTATTTTTCATCCCAGTGGTGGCTCCTGGAAAACAGAAAAATTGAATTACCTGGAGAGTATGTAGGTGCGATTTAGGTTGACATAAATTTAGGGTATTTGTGCCTTGGCCTCTAGACTGTTGGAATGACGGGTGTGTACCACCATTCCTGGCTCATTCACTTTTTGTAATATTGGTTTCATACTGAAATGACAAACTGTTGAATTTAATGGGTGAAACAACATTTGTTGTGAAAATCCACTTTATCTTTCCTTTGAATGTGGCAGAGGACTTAGCCTTGCATTGGAGGCTCATGTTCCATTTGTCCTAAATACATGCCTATGTTAGGGCAGCAGAAGTACTGTTTTAAAATGCCATCTGTTTGACTAGTTCTTAAAAATCCTTTGAGGTGCATGGCTAGTGTGATTATGGTTTTCTTGTGTTTCTTATGTCTCAAGGTGGAAATCAGCATTCAGAGTAACTTCCAGCCGGGAATGAAGTTGGAGGTGGCCAATAAGAACAATCCAGACACTTACTGGGTGGCCACGATCATCACCACCTGTGGACAGCTGCTGCTTCTGCGTTACTGTGGTTATGGGGAAGACCGAAGGGCTGACTTCTGGTGTGATGTGATCATAGCAGATCTGCACCCTGTGGGGTGGTGCACACAGAACAACAAGGTGTTGATGCCCCCGGATGGTGAGCTCACATATCGAAGGCTTTGATATCAAAGAGGTCACTCTTCGTGATTCCTGTCCTTGCTGAAGGGACAGAGAGAATCGTCTAGAAAAATCGCGAATGGGTTTAGTGCAAAAGTTTCTCAGTTCTTTAAGACATCTGGGCTTTATTATCTAATGGATGCTGTGGGGTGGGTGGTGGTTTATTATCTTGTGGATGCTGTGGGGTAGGTGGCGGTTTATTATCCAGCAGATGCTGTGGGGTAGGTGGCCGTGGGACTTTGTTTTACTAGAAATGGTATTGATCTTCAGTCAGTTGGATCATATAGGAGGAAAAAGGTTCAAGACCAATTCTCAGGTTGTCTTTGGATGGTAGGGGAAAAAAGTTAAGCTGGATGTGTGTGTGAGAGAGAGAGATGAGAGAGAGAGAGAGAGAGAGAGAGAGAGAGAGAGAGAGAGAGAGAGAGAGAGAAAAAGATACTCTATGGGGATTAGATGTCTTGCTTTTACTTTTCTGCCATTTTAGAGAATTGATATTTTGAACAAACTTCTTTTTTTTTAATTAATTATTTTGAACTATATGTATATGTGAATTTCTGTGTGTAAGTGCACATGATTTTGGGAGCCCAGAAGGGCAATGAATCCCCTGGAGTTGTAGTTGCAGGTGATTGGGTTGTGAGCCACCTGACTTGGGTCCTTCACTCTAGCAGTACATGGTCCTAACCACTGTGCCGCTTCTCCAAACTCCTTACATAGATTTTTTTCCCCTAAATTTGCCTGTTTGCTTTCTTTTCTCTTCCCTCCCTTGCTTTTGACAAGGTCTTACGTAGCCCAGACTGATGACCTTGCCTCTGATCCTTCTTCTTCTACTTTCTCAGTGCTAAGATTATAGACATTTGCCAGCACTGCCCCACTTAAGCCATGTTGGGAACTGAACCCAAGGTTTCCTGCATGTCCGGCAAACACTCTACCAACTGAGCCACATCCCTAGCCCTGCACTTAGTTTTTGACCTTTCTTACTGTGGGCAGACTGAGGCTATGGGACAGGAAGAAAGCTAAACTGATGAGAACTGACATCACTCAAAGCAGTGGTACGACTTTATATATAGACACGAGATCAGTTTAGTCCCCGCAAGACAATGGTTCCCTATTGGGGCAGGTTTTCTCCCAGGACACATCTGGCAATGTCTGGAAGTACTCTTTTGGCCCTGATGGAAGGAGATGCCACCGACACCTAGTGAGACCAAGCCAGACTGTGAGCCTCCTCCAATGCATGGGACCTCTCCACAATTAAGTATTATCAGGTTCAACCTCCCTGAAGTGCTGAAGTTGAGGGCTCCTGCTGGGGAGGAAGGCATTGAAGAAGCTCCTATGGGTCTGTGAGAGCTGAGTTCAATCAAGTATTTGACTCTGATCTCTGTTGTGTGGTTATAGCATCAGTGGTACCCAAAGGCTTTGCTGCTGTCTCCCAAGGATATTTCATGATCTCTGTACCCAGATGGCTGCCCTTCCTTTGGAGTAATCTCTTTCCCTCTCCTTCTCCATCTTCCTTCCCCTCCCTCTCTCCTATCTCCTTTCCCTTCTCCCTGTCCTTTTCCTTTTCTCTCCCCCCTCACTTTTCTTCTTCTCTTCCATCTCCTCTGTCCTTTGCTCCCCGGTATGATTCTTCTGATATGGAAGAATAATCTGTGGCTCTTATTTCATCCCTTTGAAATGCATAATTGATGGCTTGCTAAAGAGGAGTGAGGCTCTAGAGTTGCTTTTCTGTGACATTTGTTGGGGTTGAATCCATTGCCTTGACCTCAGCTGACATCATGACCCTTTATTGTCTGGGAAGAAAGAGAGAGGGCATCATCCTTTTGGATCTTTGTGTCTGTTCTGTCCTACGCCTGGACTACTTGCCTCCTTTCTCCTCTTCTCCCTCTGGTCCCTGAGGTCAGAACTGATCTCTGCTCACAAACACGTCTGTTGGGACTTTGGTGTCGCTCACATCTCAATTATGTGTGTGTGTTTAACGTAACTTGATTAATTAATGTTGCAAGGACTTTGAGAATATTAAGCAAACACTCTACCACTGAGCTGTGCCCTGGCCCTGTATAGTTGTAAAACATAATTCGTGTATGGTAAACATCATCCGTCTAAGTTCACTGATTTTTACTATATTCATAAGATTGTTCAAGTTGTGTTACTATCAAGGCCTGGGGTGTCTTTTATCTCTCTAAATTATTTTCCATTCTCACCTATTATAACCCTCAATCAAATTTTTTAGAAAACAAATCACATTTTTAATATTTTATTTGTGTGTGTGTGTGTGTGTGTGTATATGCAAGTGCACACATGTATATATGTGGAGATCAGAGGACAGCATACAGGATCCAGTTCTCCCGACGTGGCTCGCAGGTTCGGCAGCAGGTAGCTGTGTCCACTGGGGCACTTTGCCTTTCTCTCCTCAGCCTGGTGGATTGCGCTTTAACAACAGCGGCTTTTGTGGCCCCATCTCCAGAGCTCTGGTGTTCCAATGTCAGTGCTCCAAAAGCTCCTGGGTTCTCTTGGGACGGTCCCTGCTGTCTCTGGGAAGACAGGGCACAGTCGATTCATCAGGTCCCTCTCTCACTTGGAAGAAAAATACGGCAGTTGTCAAAGTCTCAGAAACACCATCAGATTTATATCCGGCGGACTCTGCGCTATTAGCCGAGACAGAGATGCCCTTAAAATGACAAGATGAAAATGAAAAATGGAAAAAAACCCTAGAAAAAGGGAGACCATTAATTTGATGGAAAGATGAGAAATCTTTTTCAAACAACAGCGAGCTATGTTAGCTTGAGGATTTCTTCAGTGCTGTCTTGTAAAGACCTTTAAAAAAATTTACTATGTGATCAATATGACTTGGGAATCTTTAGTTTGGAGAACAAAGTCAGGAAATAGCAGGTTCATGGGGCAAGAGGTTTTATTGATTTCTGTGGGGGAGGGATAATTATTGCTTCATAACCAGAGGCAGCGGTTGTTCTACAGGGCCTAGGGGGAATCTGTGTTTTGAATGGGGATTTTTATTGTATGGTTTTCTTAGTGAGTTAATACTATAAATGCTGCAGCTGTGCCTGGGTGATCTTTATCTTTGTTGTGGTTGAATTTAAAGGGCATTGCAAAATATGAAATAGCAGTCCAGGACCCTGGTGATGTGGAGCTTGTAGGTGCATATGAGATGTGTGTGTGTGTGTGTGTGTGTGTGTGTGTGTGTGTGTGTGTGTGTAACCTAGAGGACAAGCTTGGCCGTCCCATCTTTCCTCTATCTACTGTGGTGTGTTTGATTAGGCTAGGCTGGTCCAGGGAGCCCAGGGGAACTGCCTTCACCAGTACTGGGATGGCAAGCCCATGCTGCCAGGCCTGGGTACTGGAGACCTGGTTTATTTGTTGAGCTTACAAAGCAAGGACTTTACTGGCTGCGCTATTTCGTCAGCCCAACTAAGGCTTCTTACAGGCCCTAGGAATCAAAGTGAAGAAGGGGCATTGCAGTGGACTGGAGATCTGAGCTCTTAGGAGAATCCACCACTAAGTTGGCCCCGAGTCCCTGCAACCCTCTCCAGCAGTCTTTGAAGTGAGGGTTTCTGTATTGTTATCTCAGGGAGCTATCTGGTCCATCCTCCCTGCATTTGTGATTCCAGTTAAAGGAGGAGAGTGTGATTGTTTACTTTTCTCTTTTATGAATGCGGTATGGAGTTTGCTTTAGGATTAGGATCCATGCATTTCAACTTTGGAATCTATGAAAAGCACAGGAAAAAAAAAACCTGTGTCTCTATTGGATGATGGCATATATTTGAGTTTTATTTCCATTGCTGTGACGGGATCTCCTATCCGTAGCCACTTGGAGAAGAGAGGGTTTATTTAGTTCACAATTCCAGGCTGCAGTGCGTTGTGGATGACGAAGTCAATGCAGGGACTGAAAGCGTCACACCCAGTCAGGAGCACTGAGAGAATTAACGCTTCCTCGCCTGCTCCCAATACCCGTACACAATCCAGGGCCCATCAAGTGAGATGAAGCCACTCACAGCGTGGCTCTTCCTACCTCAGTTAGCACCAGGATTAGTTCCCACAGACATGTCTGCAGACCAACCTGATCTAGACAATTCCTCAATCGACTCTCACCTTAGGTGCTTCTAGATTGGGCATGTTAACAGTTAAAAACTAACAGCCATGGCATGTTTAGGATAGGATACTCTGTGACCAGTGGCGTGTCCTTTAATCAATAACTAGGGAGTTTAGTTCCCCTTTTCAATCTAGATCACTAAGAGTTTCTAGTTCCACAATGAGTGATCAGGGAACCAATGACAGCTTGGAGGCTGTGGGCTTTTGCCTACTGTTTCTTGGGAGTAGAAAAAGGAGTTCCCTCCTCAGGCTGAAGTTACTGAGTTTAAGGTCTTTCCATTATCTAAAGTTGTCTCTGCATCAATAAGAGAGCGACTTGATTGATGCATTGCTTGATACAAGGTATTTATGGGGTGCTAGCGACTGAACCCAGGGCTTTGTGCTAAGCAAACACAATATAAGCTATACCAACTGACCTACATCCCCGAATCCAGATTTTATTATTTTAGATGCCAGTTTGATGGGACCCAAAGACTGTGTTTTCCTGCTGCACTATTTTAACTTGAACTTTGAATGAATGTAGCTCTTCATAATATGTTAAATGTCAGGAGGGAAAATCATAAGGGCTGCAGTCCCAGTTCATGTCATTATGATGTGGTTCTATCAGCAGTCAGAGAACTCCATTAACAAGGACATGCTGAAAGACAACTGGGTTCAGTGGCCAATTGGCCGTTGACAGTGCAGTTAGCGCTCCTGCTCCGGGGCTAACCAGCGCTAATCTTTCATATTAAAAGTATTAAGAGACGTACTACATTAAAGCCTCACTAAGTGCAGCGAGGGATTAGAGCGCCTATTAGCAGAGCGAAATGGAAAGCGTTTTGGCTTAGTAAATCAATAAGGCTTGATTTATTCATAAGTGTGCACCACGCTCGCAAAGGGCAGCTGCCAAATAATTATTGTTTATGGTGATAATGTACGGAGATCATTTAATCCAACGACTGTTTTCATTGTTATGTATTCAGACGTAGCAACATTACCTCTTAATGTCAGGGGCCCGGGAGCGTTGGTGCACTGATGCTCTGAATGGCTCCTATTGAATCCTTTGAAGGATGCTCCTGTGTGAGATTGCAGGTGAATATTTGTGAAGATGCAGGACAATAAAAGCCCTCGGCTTCTACACAGGCAAGTATTTATGTGTGCTTTCGGCTGCTGCAATAAACGTGTTGGAATTACAGGGCCTTAGGAGTCCTGTCACTAATTTTTATTTTCGCCATTATTAAAATTTCTGTAATTTGAATTGCAAACACCTGCAGGCGTGCCGGAATGACTGTATTTACCATTTCAAAGTGGAGTCACCCTTCCCAGAGTTAGTTAATGTATATAGCTTATTTGAATAAAGGAATGTTTATTCATGAAGTGTGAGGAGAAAGTGTGAAGATGGCCTTATGTTTTGTGGGTAGATCTGCCAAGTTCTCTGGCGTGGTGAGGACTCTAGTTGGTTGTAAAGGAAGAGTTGCTGCTGGGCGGGACACAGCGCTAAAATGTCCTGACACAAGAACTCGCTTGTCCACCACCGTTAATTAACCATGACTGTGAGAAAGAGAATTTGATGTTGTATGAGACTATTCATTTTTAGTTTATTCCTTTTCTATTGCGTGTGAGTTTGTGTGTGCATGCGTGCGTGCGTGTGTGCATGCGTGCATATGTGTATTTGTTTATGTGGTGTGCACACATGTGAGCAGATGTGTGTGCATGTTTGTGCCTGGGCGGATGAAGACCTGAAGGTGATACTGGGAGTCATCCTCCATTTCTCTACCTTATTCAATGAGGCAGGCTCTCTCACTCAGATCCAGAACTTCCTAATATGGCTATCCTCTAGGGATTCTCTGCATTCTGAGGATGGAGTGAACAGGCCAGGCTGCCATGGCTACCTGATATTTACATAGGTTCTGGAGATCTGAGCTCTAGGAAGCATTTAACCACTGACCCATCTCCCAAGAAAGAGAATATTCATTTAAAAATTTCAAGATCTAAAATGACATTTTAGCAATGTTAGTGGTACTTAAATACCTTTTTTTCCTTTGGAGATCTTGTTTATTAACAAAAATTACTGATGATTGTGGCCTTAAGCCCACAATCCTCTTGCACCAGCCTCCTGAGTGCTAGAATTACAGACTTTTTGTACCATGCCTGCTTTGGTCAGTCTCTTCTCTTATTGAACATTTGGAGTTGAGGGAAGCAGGGGGACTCATTGACTATTAAATAATTTGATGTACAGAGTATGAAGCAATATTGGTATGAGAAATGATAGGATGTATTTTATACATATGACAGTAAATAAACAAATCATAGTTGTATTTTAAAAAAATCCTTTAGTCAAAAGTCACTTTTCTTATCTTTCAAAATAGAGTCTTATGCTCTAGCCTAGGCTTGCCTGGACCTCACTATGTAGATTACATTGGCCTTGAACTTGTGGCAATCTTCCAGCCTCAACCTCCTAAGTGTTGAGATTACAGGTTTGTGCCGACCTGCCTGGCTCCAAGATAGCTTTTCAAGATGGTGTGTGAGAGAAGGACATGCTGGCAGGAAGCAAGGTAATTCTTCTATGTGGGCACCCGGTAGACCTTTTAAAATAATTCACATGGGTGTAAAGCCTTTTTGAGCAGGCGCAGAGCCCGTGTAGACATGCGCCATAGCTGTGTAGACACGTGCCATAGTATACTTTTGACTGAAGTTGGCTTGTGTACAATCATGAGCATATATGTATGTGAGTCTGTGTGTGTGTGTGTGTGTGTGTGTGTGTGTTTTGACTTAAACAATGAATCATTTTCAAATAACATCATTAAAAGCTTAAATCTTTGTCTGATGTGGGGTTATCTTCTCCCATTAAGTAGGGTGCCTTTTTGTCTTACTGACTGTGTCCTTTGCTTTACAGAAGCTTCTCAGTTTCAGGAGGTCCCATTTATTCATTGTTGCTCTTATTGTCTGTGCCACTGGGGTTTTACATAGGAAGTGAACTCCTGTGCCCATGTATTGCAGGCTACTTCCCACTTTCTCTTCTATGAGGTTCAGTGTGGTCGGATTTATACTGAGGTCTTTAATCCATTTGGACTTGAGTTTTGTGCATGGTGATAGATAAGGATCAATTTTCATTCTCCTAGAGGTTGACATCCAATTATGCCAGCACCATTTGTTAAAGATGCTTTCATTCTTCCATTGTATACTTTTAGCTTCTTTATCAAATATGAGGTGTTCACAAGGAAGCAGGGGGAGGGAGGAAGGGAGCGGAAGGGCCTGGGACAAGGGGAGGAAGTGTAAATTTTTCTTTTAACAATAAAAAAAGCTTAAATCTTTGGGCTCTGACAAAAATAGAAAGGTGTGTAGACACAGTTGAGTCTACATTCTACAGGGCAGCAATTGCTTACAGCAGCCACCTCCTTAGATGGTCATTTGTTCCCTGGATCTTTTTTTTTCTGGCATGTTTTATATGCTTATTCTTTGTGCATGAGCATCAGACATGAAGCCAAGAGGTTGCAGATATCTTCTTAAATCTCCATGCACGTGACCGCAGGCCTGTCAGTCCATGAGGAGCAAACTATTGGATCAGCAATCTCAAGCTTTCTCTCAGTTCAAAAATGTGCTGCTTAACCTGGCATGGTGGCCCATAATCTGTAATCTCAACACTTGGGAAGGTGGTAGAGGCAGGAAGGTCAGCTGTTCAAGGCCAGCCTAGGTTACATGGCCAAGTTGAGGTCAGCCTGGGCTACATGAGACCTTGTCTTAAAATAAAAATAAAGTCTCAGCTATAAGACTTCAAAGAATGAGATCTATGAAAGGGCTCCAACACAAACGGGAGCCAGAGTTGTGCTTTAGCTTTTGGAAGGAAAAACAACAGAGACCAGAGGAGTGGAGACAGTTTTGGTGGTTCCTATGTAAAACAGAAACGTTTATGAGTAAGTCATAAATACATTCTGTTCCCTGTGGATTTCAAATCTGCAGATTCAACACAGATCAAAACTATTAAACCAAAATTTGCACATGTTCTGAGCAGGTACAGACTTCTGTTATTGTTTTAAACAGTACGCGATAGCAACTATTTACATTGTCTCGCATTGCATTAGGGGTTATAGGCAATCTAGAGATGCCTACAAAGCACATGCATAGGCTGTATGTAAATTTCACGTAAGAATGGAACATCCATGAATTCAGAGTCCCAGATTCCATCCCCTTTGTGCACCACGGGACAGCTGTATGTTTTCTATACAGTTCATCATGTTTAAATCTAATTAATGATTCTCTCAAATCAGCCTTTTGAGTGCTGGGATTACACGCGTGGGTCTCTCTATGCCCAGCTAATCTTTTCTCTTATGAACCCCTTGGTGTTTGTATTAACTCTTGACAATTATTGTGTACTATTCTCCCTTTATCATTGTCTTGCACAGTGAAAAAAATCAATCTGGAATTTTATAATTTTGTGTGTGTGTGTGTGTGTGTGTATGTAGTGTATGTGCGCACACATTGGTGCGTGCGTGTGTATGTGTGCAGGCATGTCTACATATATGTGCACATCAGTGTGGAGGACCTTAAGTGTCATTTTTCAGCCAAGAGTCACCTTGATTTTTGAGACAGAGTCTCATTGACCTGAGGCTGGTTGATTCTGTCTAGGCTGGCTGGTCAGTGGTGTGCCTGCCCTGGCCCCCTAGTGTTGGGATTATATATATATATATATTTTAATGTGGGTTTGGAGACAATGAACTCAGGCCATTGCATGTACAATAGATTCTCGGTTAAACTTAGCTATTGCTTCAGCTTTCCAAAGCAGACTATTTCTTACTGTGTGCCTATCTTTTGTAGTTCCAAATGTTTAACTCTAGCCTTAGAAACCATGTAAGTTGGCTGTTGGCATTTTTATTTCACATTTGAAGAGAATGTGGCTGATCCTAAATTATGTGACGTGTATGGATTTAAGCCAAGGGTGACTATTCCCAGTCTTGAAATCAATGATTTAGAAATGGTCCGAGCATGGTGGTGTCAGCCATTGTTTGGTTACTGGTAAAATTCTGTGAGGAGATTTTGTATGAGGATGGGCGAGCTTAGAATATTATGAACACTCGCTGAGAGAAGCCATCGGCCTCTTGTGATCTTTGATAGCAGAGTGGGAAGCTGCTTGCTTGCCCAGAGTGTTTCCCATCTTGTCTTTTCTGGCGGCAAATAAACGAAAGAGCTGTGGTCTGGAACTTCTTTGGCGAACGGTAATCATAAAATTATGTAAAGTTATGTAAATTGGATCAGATGCTATTTGGGTTTTCCCTTGTTGCATGAAAACTGTGAGCACAAAGCCAGGAGCAGATTTTCTTTTCTCCTCATGAGTCATAAGTGCACTTATTTTCTCCAGCTTCTCAGTTGAGTGACATGTGTAATATAAAGCGAGCGTGAGTGTGGCTGTGTGTGAACTAGTAGCGTGAGTTCATCTGGTGTGTTTCTTTGGCCTCTGGTTACTCCTTTCCTCAGTTACTCCCGTTTTTATCTTTGTCATTGTCAGATTCCTGGTCTCATTTGGCCAATGCCTCCTGTTGCCCCTCCTCTTCCCTTATCCAGAGATCATGTCCCTATTTGGTGTAGGAGGGTTCTTCTGTATTTTGTGTTACTTTCATTAGTTAATAAAGAAGCTGCCTTGGCCTGTAGGATAGGTCAGCCCTTAGGTGGGCGGAGTAGATAACGGAAATCGGGGAGAGAGAAGGCATTGGCAGACGCCATGATGCTCCTGCCCAAGATGGATGCAGGTTAGAATTTTCCGATAAGTCACCACCTTGTGGTGATACACAGACTTTTACAAATGGGCTGAGTCAGATGTAAGAGTTGGCCAAGAAGAGGCTAGTGATAACGGGCCAGGCAGTAATTTAAATTGATATAATTTTCGTGTAGTTATTTTGGGCATAAGCCTAGCGGCCGCAGCACAAAGCCAGGCGCTGGGAACAAAGGGCCACGCTCCTCTCAGGTGCTGGGAACACAACTTGCACCTATTACAATACCTATTGTGCTCAGACGACATGGGCTAATGTGCAATGGGGGCTCAGCTCCCAGCTGGCCCAGTTCCTGCTCTGGGTGGACCTTCTAATGCCCTACATGTGCTTGAGGTTCATTCTTTGGGGAAGTCTCATGGCACCTGCAACAGACAAATCCCTGAACTCAGCTTGTTTGTCTCCCCTACATTGTCCTTCGTGTCCACTCTGAGCCCGGAGTCTCCAGCACTGCCCACTGCTCTCTGTCATGTTGCTGGTCTTTCAGTTAATCCATTGGACTGGTGAGATGTTGGCAGTGCATTTGGTCTTTTGGCCTTCAAAGCATACACCTTCTGTTCTTTTTTATTAAAGCTCCCTCATGAATCGATATTCTGGGCCATGTCTCCATGGCCACAGCCCATTCTATGGTGATTCCTCCACTTCAGGGCTGTGCCCCTAGTCTATCACGGTAGTGCCTTCATTCCGGACTGTCTGCAGCTCTGTCCTTCTGTTCTGCACACCTTCCAGAAGAGAGTTTGCCATCTCATCCCAGCTGTAAGGGAAGGCTCAGTTTGCACGTATCTTCTGAGTCTGGCATTATCTTAAGGCTCACTGAATACAACTTCCAATTCAAAGTCTTGAGCACCAAGATGATGTGATTCAGAGATGGATTTAATATTAATTAGAATTCTCCATAGGGAAAGAAGTGATAGGATGCAAATATATATGCACATATGTACAAATGCATACACATACACATATACACGCACACGTCCATTCATCCCTACCTACATATATGCATACACACGCGCACACACACACACACACACACATATACTAGATTGGATTCTGCTAATATGGTGAGTCTGAGATCAGATGGAAAGGACTGGAACATAAGACTCAAGGAAGGAGACTTTTTAAAATTACAGTGTGAGCCTAAGAAGCCATTTCCTGTACAAGCAGGCGGAGATGCTGCTGCTGGTGAAGCCCTAAGGCCTTTGCTGGGAAATTCCTTCTTGCTAAGATAAATTGTGCCCTTTGTTCCGCTTATGTCTTCAACTGATTCAGTGAGGCTCGCCCATGTGGGGGAGACAGTCTGCTTTATTCAGAGTGCTGAGTCTGGGGACTGTGAATTGTGATGTTAATATTGTCAGAGTGAAAGAAAAAAAAATCAGTGGCCAAATTATTTCTCCAAGAGCTCATAACTATGATGGCATTTGTTCATGAAAAGTATCGCTTTGCAGTAGCATTGTGTTGGAGAAATACCCCTTCCCCTGTTTTTGATCCTACTTATGATCCCAGCTTATGAGTCAGTAACACTGGCAAGAGTTGTATATATTAGCTGGTGAATATTTCATCATATTGAACAAAACTGGATTTTCTTCTTATATTAATTCATGGTACTGTCACATGTATCAATGTTATTCCAGAAAGGATGTTGGTGAAAGACAATTTTGATTTTTTTTTTCATGTTGGCAGTGTATAGACATGGATTCATTGATAGAATTGCATTCATTGATAGATAGGTTTACTTTTTATGAGCACATTTAATCAAAATAAGTTGTGAAAAAAATCTAGACAAATTATTAACTTTGTTTACCTGTCTTAGATTTTGGACAGCCATAGTAAAAATTAAAATTTACATATTTTAGTAGGTAGGTGTAAATGGCAAACTAATAGATATTCTATGTAGTAGTGTTTAGAAGGAAAATGGATCAAAAGAATCTATTTTCTGAGATATAGCTCAGTTGGTAAAGTGCATGGCTAGAATTCATGAGGATCTGGGTTTGAGTCACATAAAATTGGGCATGGTGACCTATGCTTGTACTCCTAGCACTAAGGATGCAGGAGCAGGAGGATCAGAAATCCAAGGTCATCCATGGCTGCATAAGATCCCCTCCCCACCAGCATCGATATAGAAGGAGATACTACTTTAAAATTTGGTTCCTTTAGCTTGCAGTTTTTGATGAAAAATATTAAGATGATAAATATTTTTCATCAAAAACATTAAGATGATAAAGATTTCTGTGAATACATGTTATGCCAGTCTTTATTTTTCTTAACTTGACAATAGTTTTGCTGAAATGAAGGCAAAACAAAGTCAATATATTTCTTAGAATAAATGAATTAGGTAATCCTCATTTTGTTTCTCATCTAAATGTTGCTGGCCTATTAGTACACTATTCAGACTTGTCTCATAATTGCATTTAGTCTTTGGCATTTTGCCAACTTCGTGTGTCATAGGTACGATATCTTATATTCTCTCTCTGTTTCTCCTTCCCTCACTCTCCCTCCCTCCTTTATAGCCGTGGTGTTGTGTATGTGTGGTATGTGTAATATGTATACGGGGATGTGTGTCCCTCCCCCTGCCGTTCCCCTACTCAGTTGCTAGTAGGAAAACTGGAGCTGACTCAGAGAGACATTGCAGCAATGGGTAGTAAGTCTCGTGACTACCAGCAGCTGCTTCGGGGTCTCTTTAGTGCTGGGGTCATGTACATGCTAACCATGTGCTCTATCACAGGATGATGCCCTCCAGTTGATTTTCAGACAACATTCTTGTTGCCATGGAAGCAGAAACATTTTTCTACCAGTCTATGGGTAGTTGTCTATTGAGGGCTTGCGTTTTCTGTTCTTGTTGAGACCATGTGATACAGTGATTATTAAGCTTTACTAAGATTACTAATTATTAATTGAAACGCAAATGTAATACAATCAACTTTAAGCCAATCCCACCTCCTTCTTTACAATGGGATAGCATTCTCATATGCTTTTAAATTTTAATTCAATTTAATTTTAATTTCTTAAGCTCTTTTTTCAGTGTTAGCATGCTCAATAATGAGTATGATTATGGCATTTTTAACAGTACTTTGTTCATTGTCATATGTGTAAGCTTCATACTCCTTTCCAGAGCTGCGGAAGCTGAACTCTCAGCACCAGCTGTAGCCACCGTCCAGAGTACTGACAAAAAGTTGTTCTTTTCCTGTTACGTGAGAATTTGGGTTGTAGACCCTTCAAAACAGTTAGTTTTGCTTTCTGTTAATGCTGTTTATAGATACAAGTTCTCATTCATCTGATTGTACGGATGATGACTTTTGCACATTTAGTAACCAGAAGTACCTCTGTCTGGATTCCCATTAACACTTAAATGGATGAATTTGGATGAGGCGTCTCATTTCTAAACTGTCCGACCCTCAGTCTCTCAGGTATAGATTGCTGAAGATTGTGTCCTGTTGATCATTTTGTTTATTAAATCTGATTTGCATAGACTCCTCAGGGCGGTGCTAAGACTGTAAGAGACAATAAGAAATTTGTATTTTCCCATTCATCATCCTTTTGCTTGAGGTGGTGTTTTATTCACTTTTTAATTTCTTATAAAACCCTGCAGAGTTAAACCCCGGGAGTTTTTATAAAGTCTCTGAGCTAAAGCAACAACAAAACAACGCTACCTAATACTAATGTTTATGTGCCATGTGTTACAGAGACTCTGTTGTGTGTGAATGTGCATGTGTGTGAGGGTGCACATGTGTGCAGAGGAGGCCAGAAGACAGTCATTCTCAGGAGCTGTCAACCTTATTTTTAGACAGGGTCTCTTTATGGCTTGGAGCTTGCTCATTAGATCAGACTGACTGACCAGTAGCCAACGAAATCTATTGTGTGTCCCTCCCCCTGTTAGGGTTACTATCACAAAGCACCTCCTTGATATTTTATGTGGGTCCTGGGGATGCTTGCAAGGAAAGCGCTTTGTCAACTGAGCCCTCTTCCCCCTCCTGGAGCTCTCTCTGTAATCTTACTATGCTCATATATGTATATAATAGCAATCGTATTTGCTTCTAAGACCTGGTTCATATTGGCATTTGCATATGAGAAGCTGGGAGAACTAACAAGTCACACTTACTTGTATCAGAAATAAATGACCACCATCAGCCTGACTGGGAAAGTGAGGACAGCTGGGATAACTGGATGCTACGTGCAAGTACAAGAAATGCCTCTTGCCAAAGGAACGGATAGCCCACCCATAGATCTGGAAGCTGTGGGCTAATTACAAACCCAAGTGTCAGCCATGACATAACAAAGCAGAAGAACTGAATTTTATAACTCAGTCTTCAGGAAAGTTCTCAGATTTCTAGCGACCAAGGAGGAAGAAGTAGGAAGCCCTGGCAATGGCTGATCTCAGGAGTGGGAGGGTCTGGTGTAGACAAAAAGAGGGGTTTTAGGAAATAGCTCTCTTTGAAAGACAAATGCTTGGAATTTCACATGCGTGATAGAACTTTTCTCAGGTACTGACTCTTTAAACATGGTAAATCCCTGAGGACATCGTGAGTGTGCTGCTATTGACCTGGCTCATGTGTGCTTAGTTAAACACTGTGTACCTTGATATGTACTGAACTATGGTGATGATCACCTGGGAAGTTGTTTAGCAGGTGAGGGGCAAATATATGGGAGCTGTCATGGTTGTTAAATGGGGCTTACCTGGAAGGGTCCCGTCAGGTGCATGTTCCCTCCCGATGGAGAATCCGTGGGCCATCCATGTTTCAGTCCGAGGCTTTGGATTGACCAGAACAAACAAGACTCGCATCAGCTGTATGCTAGTTGCCATCAGCATAGCGGTGAAAAATTCCTGACAGAAACAATGTAAATGAGATTATTATTAAAGATTATTTTAGCTCACAGTAACAGGTGGTTCATTCCACCCAGAGTAGTTGGGTAACACACCATGGTAGAGGGGGTCGTGTAATGGTGGAAATCTAGTTAATTTATGGCAGCCAGGAAGCATAGAGCAAGACAGAAGGGACTAAGGATAATATGGCCCCCAAGAATCCATCCTCAGTGGCTTACTTCCTCTAGGGAGGCCCCACTTCCTGAAGTGTGTTTCCACAGGATCCTCAAACAGCTGGGTCAAATGTATTCAAAATATGACCATGTCCTGCGAAGCAAATTTCCTATTTCAACTGTTGCAGGGCCCCTTAGGAATAATCTTGAGCCAGGAGAGTGTTCTTGGCTAGGAGACCTAGTAGGAAGGATCAAGGCATCTCTTGGCCTCACTGAGTAGGTAGAAGTGGATGGGGAGGATAGGCATGAATGTTGAGTCTGGGAGGGTAGGCATGAACTTCCCGTGACTACCTGAATGAAACAAGCTTGGTAGAACAGGTGCATCCTGGCTCTGATGGCTTATTTCAACTTAGGACCCACTTGTGAATGAGAGCCTTCTTGTATCTTTGAGAAAGTAGTGTACACAGGGTTTTCTAGAACTTGGGTGATGGTAGCTTTGGTCCTGAAAATATAGACCCTAAGCATTAAGTGTTCTAGATAGGTGATGGGTAAAGATTGGTGAAGACAGCTAAGGGACTCTGGAGGGTAAAGGGAATCCCAGCATCACGATGGTATGCTGTAGTCTCCTTCGAGTGCAAAACAGTAGTTCCAAGAGCCAGAACCAAGGCAGTTTTGCGATTGAACGCTGAGGGCTGCTGGATTAAGATAGCCAGTTGAGGGACTGAGGGGCAGTTCCAAACATTTGGAAATTGAGCTGGTGAAGACTAGATGGTTTTTGTTTTCAAGTATATGATCTCTGGGGCTAAGAAAGGGGCCTGGGATTCTCTCTGCTGTGCTTTCATTTGTGGGAAATTAAAGATGTACTTGAGATTTCAGAATCATGGCGGAATGGGGACCAGAGAGGAGACAGGTGGTCCCCATAGGTGATGTTGTCCAGTCTCAGACCGCAGGGTCACATCCTTACCCTGATGAGAAGGCTGCCATTCCTACACTTCTGAATTTACAGGTTTTAAGGAGCTTGGTGTATTCTTGCATGCCTGTAATTCCAGCACTCAAGAGGTGGTGCAGGATTGTGAGTTCAAGGCCATCTTCGGGTTGTATAGTGAGCTCTTCTTTTAAAGAGAGAGACAAAGCTAAACACCATGTGTGATGTCCCAGTGTTGTAGAGACTAGTCCCAAGAGCCGTGGCACTGCAGGATTGCCTTTTCTCTTAAAAGGTTAATGTTGAAAATGATATGCTTGTTAGCCATAGACTAGCACAAATTTCCTCTCGTTTATGTCCAACAGCTTTTGGAATTGAATAATTACACAAAACAAGGCACAGTTGTTCTTGGAAATGTTTCTGCGGTTTGCGGTAGGCCTGTATGTAAGCTGATATATCTAGAGATTTCATCAGAGGGAGGGCCAAGGAAGTGAAGAGAAATTGGATTTTGAGGAGTTTTGTAATTACTTGTTTGATTATCCCTTATCAAGGAGCAGAGATGCTGTTGAACATAGTTGATTAAACAATGTAAAAAATCTAAAAAGCTCATAACAGCCTTTTTATATAGCGGTTTGGAAAAGACTTGCCCAGAAACTATAATGGATTATAAGAAGTGAATAACCATTAAAGTAATCTGTAATTAATTTTTTTCACAATGGATAGTTATGTCATCTCATTATCATCCATTCAGCCTGTTTCCCAGACAGTCTGATGGTGAATCTCTTTTGAGACATTAGAAAGTAAGCAAGCTTCCAGGGCCTACACACTTCCTCCCCACCCTCCAACACACAAAGGAGGCCCGCTAAAGATCGCCAGAGGCAATAGCATGTGTAAGAACCTCGCCCTCACTCCTCTTTTCCTTCTTCCTTCCCTTCCTGCTTCCCATTCCTCTCTCCCTCTTTCTGTCCCCCATCTTTATTCTCTCTTCCTCTTTATTTCTTCTCCTTCCTTTCCACTCTTCCTCCTCCCCCTCGCTCTCTCTACTGTCTCTTTCCTTTCTTTTGACAGTATGATCTCAGAACTAAATGCAACGTCTGGCCGGGCGGTGGTGGCACACGCCTCTAATCCCAGCACTCGGGAGGCAGAGGCAGGAGGATCTTTGTGAGTTCGAGACCAGCCTGGTCTACGAGAGCTAGTTCCAGCGCAGGCTCCAAAGCCACAGAGAAACCCTGTCTCGAAAAAACAAAAACAAAAAACCAAAACAACAACAACAACAACAAAAATACAAAGTCTGACCCTCCTGCCTTCACCTTTCACATGTTGAGATACAGGCACACACCACCTATGTCATCAAGGTCAGGCCAACCCCCGCCCCCCCAGGGTCTCTCTTTGTAGCCCTGACTGTCCTGGAACTCACTTTGTAGACCAGCTGGCCTTGAACTCACAGAGATCCACTTGCCTCTGCCTCCTGAGTGCTGGGATTAAAGTCGTGCAACACCACCTCCTTCAAAAACTCCTTTTTAAGTTTTTTTCTTTTAATTTTTAGATTTTTTCCTCTGGAGACCAAGGAATGGTGTACAGACCTCGTTTCATGGTATTTACAACATTTAACTAGATTTGTTTTGCGAGATGAAAATCAAGTTCCTTGCACGATCTTCAGTCACACATCTGATGTGAGATTTGTTAGTCCATCAAAATGGAATTCAAGTCTCTGACATCCGTGGATGTTTAGATTTATGAGTATTGCTAACAGTGCTTTCTGTTCAGTGTGTGTGCCAGTGTCCTCTTCTCTGGTGGATTTCTGTGAAGGATAGCACAGGGACCAATAACATAAATCCACGAGCAAATTAACATCAATTAAAAATTGTATTAAGATAGCTCACAAAAGTTTTTGACTTCAGGTGCAATTATGTTTAGATTTAATATTTCTGAGGAGCTTGTCTGTTTCTCTCCTTACCATATCTTTCTACTAACAAAGGGATTGTTAACATTTAAAGGGGTGGTGGGCTAAGTCAGTGAATGCTCTGTGTTTTAATTTCACCAAGATTTTAGTTGGTTTTTAAAATAAACTTATTTGTTCATTTTTGCAGTGTCCTTTTTCCTCCTCTAAATAAATGTGCCCCCTGTCCATTTCTTATTTGAATTTTTGTTCTTAAAATTTCCCTTTCCTTGGGGTTTTATAATTCAAATCTGATTTAAGGACTTGAACTAATTTTTTAAAAAGTATTATTATTATTAATTATTTTGCCATTATTTAAATTAGGCAAGACTGGGCTGCACAGCCCTGCCAGGTCATCAGAGAGTATGGGGCATCAGCTCCCTTGGAGATAAAGCAGAGAAGGGGAAGGACCTGGACAGGGGTCACTGTTGCAAACTCACTTAGCTAAAGAGAACTGAGCAGGGCTTTTATGTATACCAGATTGGTCTCAGCGGCCTTGAACTCCTGATCCTGCTGCCTCCACCTCCTGAGTACGTTTTGTACAATGAAGGATATAGCATTGATTAACTTGTGATCTAATTGCTGTAGGAGGTGATTGTCTACTTAGATAATTAAGTCCTGCGTTTGCAGGCTTGAGCTATCACGATATAAATGATATCAAGGATGGAGCCCAGAACGCATTCCAGGCAAGTACTCCAGCAACTGAGCATTACCCCCAGCCTTGACCAAATTATTTCTTACAGTGTTTTCTCTAGTACTTAACACTGAGGGATCGAAGCGAATGTTGCACAGCCTACATTATAGGTTTATAGTTAAGTGTTAGATACAAAATTGGGTTAGAAGTCAAAATTTAGACTTTAGTTTTGAAATAAGGAAGAATGACAGAATCTGGATATGAGGACTGCAGAATTAACATTTATTTGCCTACAACATGGTAGGACCCGAGTGTCGTGCTAGGTCATTGGAAATTGCAATGTCTTTTCATTTTGGGTTAGTCTCGGTGTTGGAAGAATCAGAATCACAATCCCATGTGTGTTTCTGTGCAGAAACAGATGAAGGGTTGTTGTCTGATCTTGGTTGTCACTGTGACACTTCTGGAAAGAAGGAGCCCCGGAACTGCCTTCTTTACACTGGCCTCTGGGCATATCTATGTGACATGTTCTTGACTGTTAATTGTTACAGGCATGCCCAGTCCACTGTGGGCGGTACCCTCCCCAGGCAGGCAGGCCTAGGCTCATGTTCCTCCATGTTCTCTGCTTCAGTTCAGGTACCTGGATTCCTGCCTTGAATTTTGACCTTGGTTTCTAAACCCTTCCCCTAAATTGCTTTTGGCCAGGATTTTTATCAAAGTAACAGAGACACAAGCTAGGACAAAGGGTGAGTTCCGTTTAAGTCAAAGCTTGATGTTATCAGATTGGTTGTCTTTTCTGGAGGCCCAGGAGAGGGAAAACAGATGACTTACTGCAGGGCATTTGACTCTGAATGCATCCTGTCCCAGAGGGGGAAGTCACCAGGCCTCTTGGGCAAGAGGTAGGGTTCTTAGCAATGTCTGTTCTGCCAGGGTCTCCTGGAACCTTCTTTGTTAAGCCCTTATTTTGTAGGTTTCTTTTTTCTATTGATTTCCCAAGACTACAGTACAACCTTCTTTGACCATGGTTACCCATAAACCATAGCTCAAAAAATGTTAATTGTAAGAGCTGGGATATTTGTTCCTGCCACAGCCCTTGCCTAGCACGGTGAAGGAAGTTCAACCCCACCTGCACCCCATTACTGCCCAAACAATTTAACTATAAATTATAGATAAATGAGAATGTCTGTGCTCCTTCTTCTTGGGTAGCCTACCTGTATGTACAGCTCTAAACCAAACCATGTAAAAAACCTAGTTGAGCATTAGGAAGACAAGACGACACGCCAAATGCATTCTTTCTCTGAAGCAGCTCACTGCATACACAGATGGGATGAGGAATTAAACCAAGAAGGCATGAAAGGCTCCTTGACTAGTTTATTCGAATAAAAACTGACCGTAGCTTCCTTCAGAAGTGTATGAATAATTGTGCCTGGCACGTGATCTTTGGATTGGCGGGTGAGAGCGATAATAAAGATGAACAGTTTTTTACCTCATTCTAAACTTGAACTCTGAGACTCTTACGTAACAGCCCACTCAGACACTCAGCTTCCACAGGGCCTTCAGTGTGGCCATTGCCATCAATGCTGCTGTCTTTTCTGCTCTCTCCACGCCATTGTCCCCATCCTTTGAATGGTGTGCCGCCGAGTGAGAATACCAGCTTATTCCAGCTGTGTTACTGTTGGTTCTTTTGCGGCCTTCTTTATTCTTCTGATGGATTTTAACATATGCATCTATTTCCTCCTTGCTCCCCTTCACAAAGATATTAATAGAATTTTCAGAAGATGGTGTAATGGTTTAATAAAATTAATGGCTTAGTGAAATTGTTTTTTTTTCCAATTTATTCCTATAATGGTTTAAGTTTTGGTTCATTTAAGCAGTTATTTATGGTAGTTTTAGGTAAAACAAAAGCAATGAAAATATTGGTGATTATATTTTAAAAAATGAAACTGAAGAAATGAATGTTTCTTGGTAACTGCAAGAGTTGTTCATATATGACTCAGTATTGTGGTTTCTCAGTCTCATTCACTTCTCAATGGTTTCCCTTCCCCTGCAATCTACAAGTTAAACTAACTCAGGCAAGCACATGTGTACATGCCTAACTTGCTGTGGTAGCTTATATGTAAACTAACTTGTGTAATACCTACCAGATTGCTTGCCATACAAATATTGTGGTTCTCTGGACTGATATCCGTTTATTATCATGGAGGCTCGCATTTGAAGATCTTGGGGGTACTCACTGTAAACACATAACAAATTATTTTAATGAGACAGTGAACTGTCTTCAAATTCTCAACTCTCTTTTGGCATGATCTCCTAAGTTGCATGCATCACAGTTTCTTGCTGTGATTTATAGCTTTCCTTTTTCATAATGAATGGCAGAATGCCTCTCTAATTCTGCTTTGAAAACTTTTTTATTATGGGAAATTTAAGCTTATCCAGTAATGGGCAAAACCTCATATGTTCATTCTTCAGCATTAACCAGGATGAGTTCAAAGCCAATCTTTTGTTTCATCAATACGCCACCCACTTTCCCCGGCTTTTACTGCTGAAAAGCAAATTCTAGGCATCATATCAGTTCATCTGTAAATATTTTAGCGTGTGTCTCTAATAGATAATTCTGCACATGTGTGCATAGAATCATTGAGAAGTCATGGCAATTTAAGGGAAGCTTTTATTGATTTTTCTAGATGGTTTTTAAGAAGTGGAGCCAAACATTGATTTAAAAAACACTCCCCTAGTGGAAGTTAAAATACCTCTTCCGAAATCTGTGGAATGAGTAAAACCTAAAATTAAATCAACACCTCTTCTCAGCAAACTGTACCAAAAATTAAAGCCAGAAGAAGGGTGCTTTTTTTCCTCCCTCGACTTAAAAATGCTGATAGTTTGCGTTTTTATTTCTTTGGTGGATCTGAAAAACTACTTAATTTTACTTAAATTTTAATGTAATAGATTTATCCCTAGAAGTGGTAGCACACATTGTAATCCCATCAGTGGGGAGGCTGAGGAATGAGGCTTGTGAGTTAATAATGGTAACCTTGACTACAGACTTACTTATATCTAAAATATAAAATGATAATAACGAAGCAGTAAATTAGTAAATAAATTCAGTAGCTTTGGGTTTATAAGCAGTGGTGGCCTTGTGTCCCTGAGGAACTGGTTACTTCCCCAGTTTTTATTTGTGTATGTTAAAAAAAAAAAAGCCAGCTAAGTTTTGGCATGCGTGAAAGACCATTCTAGATCTTATTTGAGGTTAGTTAGGAGACCGAGGAAGTTAAATCAAAATTGATTGCCTGCTGTGATTTTTCTCATGCTTGTGACCAGGGCATCTTCTGGTTTGTAGATTGAAAAGGGAGATAGTTCGAGAAGACATACAGTCTGTCAGAGCAAGGAAGGTGTGACTGAAGGACCATGAGGTAGCCAGCCTCATTGCCTCTGCAGTCAATAAACTGAGGCACACAGTAAGTGAGACTTGGTTTTTAAACCAAGGCCCACCCCCATTGACTCGCTTCCAGAACCTTCTAAAAGGTCTCAACTAGCCAGGGACCATGCAATGAAACACAGGACCCTGTGGAGGATGTTTCACTTTCAAAACTGCAGCATGTGCTAAAACGCCAAGGTTGCTTGTTCTGACTCCTTCCCATAGAGAAATCCTGTAGAGTAGAAGAGTAGGGGCTGTTCGGCCATCAACATCACAGACATGAGTTGAGTCTGTATCACAGAAGTGTGGGCATCTCAGCTTGGTTGTAGAACATGGTCCTAATACTGGAAACGTTGCTTCTCAGCTAGAGTGAACTTTTAAATCAAGTCAGGCTTGACTCCACTGCAAGCATGCCTTTAGATTCTTTGTGCCCTGGAGGATCCTTGCAATTCTGTCCCCAATACTTTTCTTGCTAATTGTCTCCCTTTCCATGTTGACAGTCTGGGCATGCACAAATAAGCATGTTTGCACATCCTTAAGTG
>JAQHUG010000112.1:4275923-4314251 GCA_028555095.1 Dicrostonyx torquatus
GGTGGTGGGTAGAGTAGAAGTTGGTGGTGGGTAGCATCAGCTGTCACCCCAAATCCCTGCTCTCCTATTCCCTTCTGGGAAAGTACCAGGGTTTCACAAGCTAAAACAACTTTTCTACTCAGAAATTTGATAGTTATAAGATAAAGTATTAGATTCAGGGACATAATTGCGTTTTTGTACTTAAAGATCGTCCTTCCTTCCTTCCTTCCTTCCTTCCTTCCTTCCTTCCTTCCTTCCTTCCTTGCTTCCTTCCTTCCTTCTCTTTTCGAGTCAGGGTTTCTCTGTGTAACAGCCTAGCTGTCCTGGAACTAGCTCTTGCAGACCAGTCTGGCCTCTGCCTGCCTCTGCCTTCTGAGTGCTGGGATTAAAGGGGTGCGCCACCACCACCTGTCTTTTCTTTATTATTGTGCTTTATCAGCCTCCACCGCAGTTTCTTGTTCAAATGGATAGTGAAGGGCTGGAGAGATGGCTCAGTGGTTAAGAACATTGCCTGCTCTTCCAAAGGTCCTGAGTTCAATTCCCGGCAATCACATGGTGGCTCATAACCATCTGTAATGAGGTCTGGCGCCCTCTTCTGGCCTGCAAACGCACACACAGACAGAATATTGTATACATAATAAATAAATATTTTAAAAAATGGATAGTGAAAATTATTTTTCTATTAGAGGTTATGCATCGGCAGTCACGTGATTAGATAGGATTGGTAATTAATTGCATGTGTTTTTGAAAGGTTTATTAGATAGTGCTGTCGATGGCATCTTTATTTCTGCACAGCAACATGCTTTATGATATAGAGTTGGTAGGCTGAGTGATTGAATTAGAAGATGACGATGTGGGAGAGGGAGAGGAGAGACGGAACACAAAGTGCATTAGAACCTTGCAGAAAGTTTCTTGCTTACGTTCCTGGTGAGTTTGGGTTAGTACAGCATCCCCTAGAATCACTTAGGCGTGCCCTCCAGACTGACCCTGTGTGGTGGTCACATGGCTAACACATTTCAAGGGAAGGTGGCCTACGTCTGCAGGGTCAGTGGATGCTGCTTTCCTCAGTTTTTCTTCTTCCATATGCAACGAAAATTAATGAATTAACATTTGATTTTTCATGTTTCTTCCTTCTAGGGCTTGAAAACGTATTTCTAAATCTAGGAAAGATTAAAGAGTATTTTTTATTTAATTTCATTTGAAACTTATTTTATGTGCACGAGCGTTTGCCTCCTCTATGTATGCACACCACATGCTACTCAGTGCTGGAGGAGGCCAGGAGTGTCAGCGCTCCGGGACTGGAGCACAGAATGCTTTGAGCCACCATGCGGGTGCTGAGCGGCAGGCAACTCCTAGAGCCATCTCTCTACCCCCCGAATATGAAAGGATTGCGGTGCAATTCATGCCTCTGCAAGGAACACTCACTGTTTGCAACGTAGCATTTCCATCTAGAACGGTCCTTGTTCAGTCAATATGAATTCAGAAGGGATTGGGTCCCATGTGAGCCAGAACGTGAAAACCTTTAGAAGTGCCGAGTCCTCCCTAGTACTTTAACATTCCACATCCACTGAGAGGCTAAAGCTGTCAGATTCCCCAGAAAATCCCACTGAGGTTTCAGTTGGACTTGCATAAAATCTAGGAACTGAAGTAATGATGAAATTGAATTTAGTATCTTTTTTTTTTAAAAAAAGGAAAGATGTCTTTTATTTTAGGGCCTGAGTGTCAATGTTGAAAGGGCCCCAGAGAAGCCCTGAAGCCTGACCTCAGATCACAGCAGGGTCTCGAAGTAGAATAGATAGAGCCACAAGAGATTGGAGATAGGATCTTGCAATTCTTTTAAGAAACAAATGTGTATTAAAGGTTTAAAAGGAAGAGCGGCAAGTCCTAAAGGCCAGTTTATTTAGCAATTTTCCAAGTGTTTTCACTGCGTACCCCCTAATCTATTCCAGATGGTTTGACTCCAAATCACTCTTCTGGTGCTTAGAAATGCTTTTCTCAAATCTTGCTTGCCTCCGCCTGTTAAAGGGTAGACGGCCTTTTTCATTTAAAAAAGAGGCTCCCTTCTTCCCTGCAAGAAAGATTGTTAATTTATTTTATATTGAGAGTAATCCCGCAATAAAACCTGTCATATTTTAATTAAAGATCACATCCTATGTCCCAGGAGAGCAGGTCTTGTGATCTTTGGCATAGAAATGTTGCTTCGGGTGGTGTATTTTCTTCTCTTCACCAGTCCAGCAGGGAGAGGAACTAGGTGCTTGCCTCAAGGAAGCAGCTGACTGATAATTCCATCATTTGCATTTGTGATGGTTGATCTTTACTGTCACCTTGAGGGGATTTTCCCTGGAGTCCTAGCTCTGGTATTGTATGTGACAATTCACTGATGAAGAAAGAGCCAATCCTCAATGTGAGGGGCACCATGCTCTGGGAAGGGGCCCCAGACTGAAGAAGGGAAAAGCACCAGCATTTGGCTTTATTTCCTGACTGTGGATTTGGTATGACCAGCAGCCTCTCACTCTTGGCTCTAAGCCTCTTGGGCCATGACAGACTGTACCTTCTAATTGTCAGCCAGCCTTCTTTCCTTCAATTGCTTTATCACTCTGTCACAACGCCAAGAAAAGCAATGCTGTACATATAGAATTAGCGATGTAAATAGCTCAGCGAAAAATGCTGGTTGGAATTTTCCTGGATATGCTCTGTGTGATCCAGGGGACCCTCACATTGAATCAGTGCTTCAGCAGAGCAAGGCGTGCCTTCTCTGCCTCGTTCTCTTTCTCCGAACAGAAGGGGTAGTATTACCGAATGCCTTGAAATAGTACCAGTGGCCAGCAAGTGTGACTTCTTCCTGACTGTTGATCTTATTCTTATATCCTATAGTGACATGTTCCTTTGATAAGAAAATACATGAGTAATTCTCACTGTGTGGGGAAAAATAGTACAGACAGAAAGGTTTCCAAAGACAAGCTTCCCCTGTGGCTTGAAGTCATTTCCACTCTGGTTTTCTCTGGGTGTATGTTTGAGATGGAGAACAAGTGTTTGCAACCCCTGGTTCACCAGCTTGTTTCGTTCATACCATGAGCCCAGACATTGGAGAATAGCTCATAAAAGGATGTGAAGTCCTTTGAGGAAGCACTAGATAAAAGCTAGTCATTAATTAACTTTTAAGAGTCAGCAGCTGCACACTCAGGCATCTAGTTTGATAGGAAAGGAAAACAAATTCCTTGGTCTTAAATTGCCTTGTGTGTATGACAGCATATTGAAGTAATGAGAGCCATTCATCTTGCCACGTTGGCCTTGTCAAGCTGTCTCTCTGCTCTCTGCTAGTATATGTATGTGTATGTGTGTGTGTCTACATGTGTGTCCAGTGCACAGTCACATGTTAACATCAGGCGTCTTTTTCCACTGCTCTCCATATTGTATATTTAGGCAGAGTCACTCGCTAAACTTAGAGCTTGCTCATTCTGGCTAGGATACTTCGCCAGCTTGCCTCTGAGATCTCTGGTCTCTGCCTCCCGAGTGTTGGGTTTACAGGCGAGTCACCATACCTACCTAGTTTCTATATGGGTGTTGGGGACCAGACTTCTGGTCCTCACCCATTTGAGGCAGATTCTTTATCTACTGAACCTACCTCCACCTCCACATCCCTTCTCTGTCTCCTCCCCCTCCCTTCCTCTCTCTGCCAGTTTAATGCCTATGCTTTATGTGCTATAAAAAGATATAACAATAATGATAAGACAAACAAAACATGAGGTTATCACAAGCAGATAGCCACGACTCTATGATTGCTTAAGATACCCAGATACAAAACTGCCTTCCTAGAGGATGTTTGCTTCCCCAAAGGTTTATGTCAAGCAAAGAAGACATCCCTTGGTATGTCTCCTAGATGGTGCTAAATCCAGTTAGGTCAACAATGAAGATTAACCATCACGTGGTCCAAGATGGCTTCTTAAGAGAACCCCCAGGGAATCCCTAGGCATAGAATTTAGTGAAAACAGTCATGAACATCCTGACAGGAGTCCCCTGTGCTCACAAATCTGCCAGTGATGGGGGTCTCCTCCTGACACCAGGCAGAATTTCATAGCACATAGCACAGTCAACAGACATGCGTTGAAATAATTGATACCTTCTCAGTGTTCTTGGTGATTGTGGGGAAGCTTTGTTCTTAAGGTGATTCCTGCCCCTGTGACATGCTCCCACCTTGAATTGTGTCTTCCACTTGTGGCTAGGATGCTAACACCATGCAGTGTTCTTGGAGCTCCTTGTAATTCTTGAAGAATTTACCAAAAAAAAAAATTCAAGTGTATTTTTCATCCAAAGAACTACTTCAAGTCTCTCCCTTGTTCTTACCAGGTGTTTACATGCGTGTCTTTGCTAACTGAACAGAAATGGAAGCCTGTTAATGTCATTTTATACATTAAATAATACAAATTTCTATGGAGATCTGACTCTGAACTTTTACCCTCTCTCTGCTGAGAGGATCAAGAAGGCCATGCAATTATATGTTGTTGATACATATATTTTGATATGTACGTATATAATGATGGCCCTCCTAGCTATACCAATAATCTATTTATTTGAATAGTCTACTCGGGTACTGTGTGGGTGGCTCTATTCTGAGACAGCCTGTGCCAAACAAAGTCCACTGAGGTCCAGTTATCCAGTGACAGCCCTCCTTGGTCAACTCTGGCCTATGACTTAGCTCTGGGTTTATTCTGCACCATGTCTTAGGCAGCCATGGTCCAGTGTTTCATTCTTTCCTAGGCTTCCTGGCTGTGGGCTTCAAGCTGTGATCAGCTCATCCCTATTTGATGTTTTCCTAGGATTCTTTGGTTGAAGATTCTGGCCTGCAGGGCTCAGGCTCTGCTTGCCTTTCTTCTGGTCCACTTTTAAGTTATTTTACTGATCCCTTTTCACTACCCATTTCCATCCATAAGCATGACAATTCTCTTTGCAAATCTGAAAAAAAATGTAACAGTCCCATTCACTAACTAGAACACTGTGTAGACATCAGTCCTGGTGAGGAAGGTCAAGTGTTTGGTCCCCTGTGAAGCATTTTACCATCTGTTTTCAGTGTGTTCCTCTGTGCGTTTCTTTCTGCTATGATCAAGTAGGCAGAAACTCAATTTCCCATTTCTGGGAAATAGTTCCAGATTTCCTTGTCTGTTCATTGTCCAGATGCGTGTTCTTCTCCACCCGAATGGTTAATGAGCAACTGCAGATGTTTATACGGAGCTTACTGTTAGGCTTGACACTGTTCTGAAGTCTTCTTTTGTGTATGGGGAGGGCATGAATGTCAGTGGATGTGTGGGTGTAATGTGGAGGCCAGAGGTCAACCTTGGGTAGCATTCCTCGGGAGGAATATATACCCTCCCACTTTTTTGAGACATGATTACATGAGTCTGGAGCTCTCAGATTCAGCTAGGCTTGCTCAGGTGAATCCCCAGAGATGCACCTGTCTCTCTTTCCATGATTCTAAGATTACAGGGGCAGGCTACCTCACCTGGCTTTTGCACATAAGTTCTGGAGGTCAAACTCAGACTCCTGCTTTCAGGACAAGCACTTTAAGACGAAACTCTTTTCCAAGCTGTGGACTGTATTGTTCGCGCTGGGCCTATCGGTGGAGAGGTCTGTTACTCTCCCTGTTCACGGAAGAGGACTGGGAAAGCCAAGTGCTTCATAAAGGTCACAAAGAGTAAGTGTGTAGCTTAGATTTAAACTCAGTTGAAATTATTTGGCATAAATTCTCGTCACTGTTCTGACTGGCAGACCAGGTCAGCTAGAATAAAGACACATAAAGAGATTTGTCTTACAGAATGATCTTATGAATATGGCACCACATCAGCTACTCTTGTATCCTTGGGACAGAAAACCTGTGAAATCAACTTAAGAATTTATTTTGGCTCATAGTTTGAGAAATTCTAATTCATTATTTCTAAACCTTGTGCCCTTGGGAAGAGACTCATGATGGCAGAACCATGTGGCAGTGTTGTTCAAATTCTGGTGGATCAGGAAACAGAGAAGGGGTTAGAGCCAGGAGCCAGAGGACCCAAAACCTGCCCCTAGTGACATACTGCTTCCAGCTATGGCCCGCCTACTACTAAAGGATCCACAGCTTCCTAAGGTACCCCCACTAGCCTGACGTGATCATCCAAAAACCCGAGCCCATGCAGTCCAGTCCAGATTCTAACCCAGTTCTAAGGTTTGAAGTTGACAAGGCAGAGATTCAGAGCGCTGATAGTGGAATTTGAGACAGTCCAACATTGCTGAGAAGCAAAAGAACCAATAGCGCAGTGCCGGGATGAAAGTCAGCAGGCTGTTGACCCAGGAAGATGGGTACTTTGGTTTCATTGGAAGGCAGGAAAAAGCCATGGTTCTAGATGGAAGGCAGTCACCAGCAGGAAGTCTTCACTCAGAGGCTCACGTTTGATTTCTTCTCGTGTCTATGCTGACTGTATGAGCCCACCTCCACTGGCAAAGACAATCGGCCTCACTAGCTCAACTGATTCATATCTTAATCTTATCCATTCATACCCAGAATAATGTTTGATGAAAGATCTGGACACCATAGCCAATCAACACACGAATAGCTATCACTTTGGATCTTATCAGCTCTCTGTCTGTCTGTCTGTCTCCCCTCCCTCCCTCCCTCTCTCTCCCCCTCTCTCTCTCTCTGTCTCTGTCTCTCTGTATCTCTCTCTCTCTCTCTCTCTCTCTCTCTCTCTCTCTCTCTCTGTGTGTGTGTAATCTGATGTTGTCTTCTTTGTACGTAATATGTCCTTGCCTTTTTGAATAGCTGTGCCAGAAAAGGCTGTGTAATAATCTCACTGAGTGAATTGAGTTCCAAGTCCTAGGAATCTTGCACTCATGCGGAAACAGGAAAGGTGATGCTGGCTTGTTCCTGAGAGGACCTAGGGTTTTGTTTGCAGAGTTGCCTTTGCACTTGCTGCCTCGAGTGTCATTACGTGGCTCTGCCATAACCCATCATGAAGTCACAGACTTGTTGCTGGGAATGTCTTGTGGCTTTTTCTGTAGGCGACGAGGGGCAGATTCATCCTTCTGCTACAGAGAAAGTGAAAACCGGCTGAAGCCACTGGGTGTTGCAAGCTGATCAGTGCTACGCCTCCCATTTAAGACTCACCTCTCTTTTTTTCTTGAAAATAGCTAGTAGTTTGGAAATAATTCTAAAATTTAACAGTGATTCTATATTAGATTTTTATTAAATGTTCTGACTTGGATGTTTCAAACTGGACTAATTTCATTGTTGTCAGGCTCAGTTTTCCATTACTTTTGCATGTGTGTGTATGAATATGTGTGCAGGGACCCATGCATGTGTGGAGGTCGGATGTTAACATCAGGTGTTTTCATAAGTTGCTTTGCACACTAATATTTTAAGGCAGTCTCTCTCTCTCTCTGCCTTAAGCTTTGGCTGGGCTGACTGACCACTGTGCTCCGATGCTCAACCTGTTGTCACCCCTGTAATCCCGGGTCAGCTACACATGCTACCCCAGCCAGCTTTTCACATGGGTGCTGGAATCAGAACTCAGGGGCTCAAGTGTGTGCAGCAGGTACTCCGCTGATGGAGTGTCCCAAGCCCCAATTTTACATTATTAAAAAAATGACCAGAGTAATAAAAGTGAACATATTAGATGAGTAAATGTGGTAAAAATGAAAAATTATTTTCCTTATCTCCCTTCAAGATCAATAGCTGCTGAGAAGATGTGCAGTTGAGGGATTTTTATTCAAGTCTGTAAAAAATATTCTTTCTCATGAGACTATTTTACATTAGAAATTTAAGTGAGAAGAGGAGGGTCTTGCCTTCCTCAATGTTCTTGTGGTGCCGTCAAACACCACCGAGAAGGTTCCTCTGCGAAGGTTCCTCTGCATTGCTTTGTTTATTTAGTCTTCTGTGAAGGCAAGCACAGTTCACAGTGTGACTCGGCTGTACTTTACAATTTCTTTTCTTTGGGATCAGCAGGCACGCGGGCTGCTCTGGGCTTGGCTCCTGAGCATAGGGAATAACTCCTCAAGTCCTTGTAAGCCAACTGGCTTCCTAGTCCATTCGGGAGCAAAGTTCCTCATACCGTATCATCGTCTTGTTCTCAGACGTGGGTGGAAGGCTTCATGTTGACTTGTTTCAACCCTGTGATGCACCCAAATACGAGAACATCCTCAAATCCCATCAACCCTCTGCCAATTCTTATTCTGTTTTGTGAAATTAAGTTAGACAGTCTAACCACTTCGTAAGCGGTTAACATCTCAGTTTTAGGGCTTTGTGCTCAACCCCAACTTCATGTTTATAACTTCCTATCCAGGTAGAGCCAGTAACAGCATTTTAATACAGACACCCTTTCTGAAAGCTGCCAAAGAAACAACCATTAAACTGAGGCTGGCTGGCCCAGAGCAGCTCCACTCGGCTAATCTGATAATTATTGGTGCGTATTTATATAAGGATGCACAACTGAAGCCCCAGAGGTGATTAAAGAGAAGGTTATTTCTGGCCCATTGCCTAGAATGTGGGATCTAAGGCAAAATGTTTAGGTTTTCCCGTTCAGTGCTACTTCGCTAACCTCGTTCACGTCGAGTCTGAACACCTCTGGACCACTCCACTGCCCTGATTTGTGTCCGGTAAAAAGGAAGAAGATGGTCTCTCAGACTCACCAAGTCCAAAGTCAGTTCAAGGAGTGTGGATGGAGAGTTGCAGTAATCCCCACTCAGCCTTCCAGAATCAGATTTTCGTCACTGCTTTATGTCCATGCTGTTTGCTTATGTCTTGAAGATATGATCTGATTTTTGTGGTAATTTTTTTTTTTATAAAAATCATTCTGGGACATGGAACTGAAAAGATGTTTTCAACTATTGATTTCTGCAGTGGAAGGAAATAATTTGAATGCGTTACAAATGATTCTTTCAGGCTCTACCATGCCAGCCTTTTTCCTGAACTGTCCTCTTGCCGTCGCCCTGAAATAAATCCGCTTTTAAAAGGAGGCATTAAAAAGTGCTGTGACAAGTGTAGTTTCAGCAGATAGATTTAGCTCATGTATTTTATCTGCATAATCTGATTGTAATTTATATATCTTCAGCCCAGATAAAGCAAAGCCGTTTCTTATTACCCAATTCTTTTCATTGTCAACATGATGCGAGCGGGATATTGACTTTAACTGAAGGGCGGTGATTAATCATAGCAGCTTGCAGGGAGATCATTTATTGCTTTGTGTAACTGAGTGACTGCTGGCGGAGCTGCGAGTCAATCAAGGCGAGCCCAAGTGGGTTAGTTGTTCTCCGGTGACAGTGGATGATGTGATGGATTTATTAGCCATATTCTCGATTAAGGATCTCTTTTCATTCTTAGCCAGGCAGGTTGCAAGTAGTAAAATAACGAGTTACCACCAATGGAAGGATCTTCTTGTTTGCAAAGTAAAGTTGGACCAACTGTATTGTCACAAGAGGAGATGAGTTACAGAGATATGGCCATAGACACTCCTCAACTCACAATTAGTTTTGTCAAGTTAAAGAATGGCAGTTGTGTTGATAACAGTTTGAGCGTTTGCTAAATTAGGAAGAAAAGAGTCATCCTGTGTGGTTATACAGGTTGTGTGATTAAAAACTGTTTTCTAATTTATAGGTAAATATTATCTCTCTGACAAAATTTGTAACTCAGGCTGACCTTCTCCTTCTTGACTTGGGTGGGTACTTTTTTTTTTTCTACGTAGAGGTTGTGTGTTTTTAGGAACCGTATATCCACTTAATATTAACTAAGTTTGCTTAGTAAGAGATGATGCTAGGGCGCCGGTTAGATGGCTCAGTGGGCAAAGAACTTGCCACATAAGCCTGGCGAGTTCTGTCCTGCTACCCACATATGGGTAGAAGGAGAGAACCAACAACTCTACAGAGTTATCCTCCCATGTACACATGTGAAGTGTGACACCCAGTTAGCCAGCACAGGTCACACACATGCACAGCAGTAGTAGTAAATACAAAAGGAAACCAATAGAAGATGCTAGGGAAGATTCAATCAGGGAAGAGAGGCGCTCGGCAGACATTATCAGAATCAGGTGGTGGTGAGTCCCGCGTCATCCCGTTCATTCATCCGTCCGCTCACTGCCGACTTTCAGTGTTGAAGATTAAAGTGGACTGCCTACTTTATTAAAGTGCCCTGAGTACTAGATGGTATGTTTTCCGTAGGCTTCTGGCTCTTTCTTTGCTTGGGGGAGTCTAGGATGGTGCTAATTTTTTTTTTGAGTCAGAAGTGCATGCATGCGTTGACGTGTTCTACTGATGGGCCCAGTCCCTTGTATATTGGTGGAAGAGTCAGCTTGCGGTAGTGAGTCCTCAGCTCCTGACCTTTCCCCAGTGTGTGTCTTCTTTCCCCGTGTGTTTTTTTCTGGCGTATGATATGTGCTGGTTGGGAAGGCATTTCTTCTGTGTGTGTATGTGCTGTCAGGGTTTATACACGTATGCACTTGTGAATGCAGGTGCAAGCGCACAGTTGTGTATGAGTATGTGTGGAGACCAGAGATTGATGCCTGATAGCGTCTTCACTTATGCTGCACTTCACCTTGTATTTCGAGACAGGGTCTCTCCCTGAACCTGAAACTCATGGGTTTAGCTAAACTGCCTGGCCTGCAAGCCCCCAGGGATCCTCCATCTAGGTGTTCTCCAGTCTGGGGTTAGAGATAAGTGTTTCTGTGCCAGGCTTTTTGTTTTTTTTTGTTTGTTTGTTTGTTTTGTTTTGTTTTTCGAGACAGGGTTTCTCTGTGGCTTTGGAGCCTGTCCTGGAACTAGCTCTTGTAGCCCAGGCTGGTCTCGAACTCACAGAGATCCGCCTGCCTCTGCCTCCCGAGTGCTGGGATTAAAGGCGTGCGCCACCACCGCCCGGCTATGCCAGGCTTTTTATGTGGGTACTGTGACCTTAAAGTGGCAAACCTTTACCAACTGAGCCTTCTCTCCAGCCCTGGAGAGGCATTTCTAAAGCTGTAATAAACTCATGGCGTTTGGCTGGAGAGTGGTGAGACCATTATGTTAATAGATACATTTGCAACTGCTTCCCAAGTGCTCTCTGTCTGAACCATTGGTTTCCAATTGGGGAACTACCTGGGGATGAGTTCTGTCGTTGCAACAGGGGGCCGTATTCCTGGCATTAATGCGAGAGCTTCAGGATGCTGCTAAGACTATGTAGCACTCAGAACAGCCTCCTGGCAATCACAAAGAATTATCTGGCCCTAAACGACAGAAGTGTTAGAGACACTGGCCTCTCTGTAGCGGTCCCTGGGCTTAGTTTCTAAGAGCTTACGTTTCCTGGACAAGTGGCTGCTAGGTTGCACTTAGAGTTAATGTCTTCATAGGGACCTATTGTATTCTTTTATTTTTGTTTTGTCGTTTTAAACCTTCAATTGCCCCATCTTGCCTTCGCTGAAGGAATAATAGTTGCAAAGTGATTAGGAAATGCGTTCCTCTTCTGTCACTGGGCATACATTGTTTGTGCCACAGAAGCTGATGAATTGCCGCTTCTAAGGCTGACAAGATGGTTTTGTTCGTTAACTATAAATCTCATCTAGTCTGGTCTTAGTGTTAACGAGAAGAAAAGCATCAGTTAATATCTGTTATATTTCATTGCTTAGAACTGATTGCTAGTGGTAAAGCTTCCTTTTTACAGACATAATTGATAGAAGAAAGCTTGGGGAATTCGTCCTGGCTCTGATTTCAGCTGGCCTTTTCTAGATGGCCCACATGCAATAAGCCACACAAATTCTGTTGATGTGATTAAGCCGGCAGAATTTATATTAAACGTTCAGAATGACTCGGCGGCAGCACTGTTATTCTTTGACATGGCCTAGCCCTCTTGTGAGCCTTTCGCGGTCTATTTCCTGACACACTATTGCAGCATTTCTGCCTTGATTTAAGGGCCACACAGAGCAAACTCTTAGGGATTTACTCATTTGAGCTTTCCTGTTTACTTTCTGAGAAAAATATAGAGATGGAGCTCAGGGTTGGGGATATAGCTCAGTTGGTAGAGTGCCTTTCTATGTAGCGTGCATGAAGCCTTGGGGTCGCCCCTGAGCACTGCACACACCTGCCAGGAGAGCACACGCAGGGGATGGTGGCCTGAGAATCAGAAGTTGAAGGCAATGCTTGACTACATGAAGAACTCAGAGCCAGCCTGGGCTACCTGTAACTCCGTGTCAAAAAATAATATGAAAAAATACAAAAATAAAATAAATAGTACACAAAAGCCTATTAAACACTCAAATATACTCCTTCTCATTATTGATGATTCATGATATTGTTCATTTCTGTGACCAAATAAGGCAACTTGAGAGGAAAGGTTTATTGGGTTCATGGTTTGAAGAGGTGCGGTCCAGCATCGTAGGGACGGCATGAAGGTGGGGATATTTTGAAGCTGTACCTACAGGAGCATGGCCTCGTTTGATCACTTCTGCTAGATAAGGAAATGGAGAGAAGGAGGGGACTCTGGATTCAGCCCCCTTCCACCTTCCCTTCCTCCTTTATTACCTCCAAGCCCCCAGGCTGTGGGATGTTGTCACCTAAATTCAGGGTGACTCACCATCAGTGAACACCCAAAGGTGTGCCTCAGTCTCCTACTGTGACCATCGTGGCAGATGTCTAAAGAGGCACCTGAGCAATGGGCCGGAGGAACTGGAACTTTTCCAGGAATCTCATGCTTGGAGAAGAAAAGACTGAATCCTGATGCCAACTAAGGGGGCGTTAGTGCTTATCTCCACACAGCACACATGCACACACTCACAGCATGCGTATGTGCGCGCACAGACCCACCCACCACATGCACACACACATATACACACACCCCACATGCACATGCATAATACACACTTGTACACACCTTCACACGCACATACAAACATGCACATAAAAACACTACACATGCCTGCACAAACACACCCACACAGCCTTATATTCAATTTTATGGGCTCACGAACTTCATGATGTCTGTCATGGATAGCACATTAATAACATTTACTTTAGACCAGGATGTAATAACCCGGTCAAACAGGCTTGAGAAATGGATTGTCTGGGATTAGAGAACTGGTCTGCCTGTTAGATGTTTGGTTAGGGAGAGTCCTATAAGTTCAAACACACTAGCTTAGTAACCTGAGGCCAGGGTCATGTGTAAAGGGTGTGTCTTGGTTCCCGTGTGTTACTAAGGATGTTCAGGGCACGAGAGAAGAGCATCATGGTTAGGTTTGAATTGCTACTCTAGGCATAGACTGAACAAATGGGTCACGCTGGCTCCTTGTTCGATGGGAAGCACCAGGAAGATGAAGACCGTTATGTTTTCCGTGAGACACCAGGTCTTTCTGTGTTGTCTAGAATTTCTATAGTTATTTTCTGAAGAAAGAACAAAACATCTGCCTATCACTGGATAAGGGGAAAGAAGCTTCACTGTGAGTGATAGGGTCTGGCAGCTGGGTTTGTGGTACAGAGAACCATGAGTAACTTGGGACCACATCTGCCTGCCTCAGTTGAGGTAGAGGCAGTCTTTGGGCAGAAGTAAGAGCCTCTTTGTTGAGGATCAGCCAATGGGGGCAGAGTGTAGGCTAAAAGTGGAGGTGTGTGTGTGTGTGTGTGTGTGTGTGTATGTGTGTGTGTGTGTTGCAGAAATGTACTGTAAACATTGTTTGCATAGACTGAACAAATGGATCATGCTGGCTCCTTGTTCACTTGTATACAAGTGTCCAGATGACCTTATTCTTTGTTTCCTTTTGTTTTTTGAAGGAAGGTCTCATGTTACCCAGGCTGGCCTTCAGCTCATAGGTGGATAAAGGCAAACTTGAACTACTGATTCTTATTCATCATACCACTGTGCCCAGTTTATGTGATGTTAGGAATTGAATCTAGGTCATCCTGGATGCTAGAATATCGTTCTGTGAAGTGAGCTACATCCTCAGCCTCTCCGTGTGACTTGTAGACCAAGGGCACAGTCTGGGATGTGTTGAATGTGGCTGTAGTCCTCACACAAATGAATGCACTAGTCATAGCAATCTACTGTTTAATTCCATTTCCTCTTCTTGTTTGAAGCAGTAATTTGATTTTGTTAATTGTCTGGCTTTAGTTTTGAAATTTAAAAATGTGGCTTCTCCATTAACTTCCTTTTGAATAATTTCTAAAATTGGCTTATTTCCCTCTCACAGATCATTTTGGCGGTGCGATCATGTTACCACTGTCTTTGCTGGCACATGTGCCCTTCTCTTCCTTACTCTCCTCCCTTCTCCTGACCATCTATCTGCCTTATTCAGAATTCTTTCTCTCTCCCGCTCTCTCTCTCTGTGTCTCTCTCTCTCCCTCTCCTTCCCTTCCCCCCCTTCTCATTGAGTACATAAACCCTGCATTCACGAGTGATCACATTTAACACCGCCACAGCTCTACCAGGTTGATAATGTAAATTTAGTTTCATAGGTAAAAACGTACACCTTCAGGTGCCACACAGCCGATATGGGCTGGAGCGTCCATCCAACTCAGCGGGGCTGTCAGAGACCTACCATTTCCTATATCAAGTGGCTTTCTCAGCGGCCACAAGTTTGTCTCAAGTTTCTTACGAGTTCTTTTTGCAGGAGTGCCACATGGTTACTCTTTCTTCTCTCAGCGAGTACTTTTGTTCTTTCCTGTTTGTCCACTGAGCTTTCAGAACAGAGATAGTAAGGCAGTTATAACTCAGAGTTCTCCAGGGAAATAAGACAATAGGATTTCTATAGACACACCTGCACTTATACACCACATACATGCACACACTCACATTTAAGATTATGGAGACTGGTGGGTCATAAATCTGCCTGGGGAATAGGATGCTGGAGACTTAGGAAACAGTGGTAGTTGAAGACCTAAGGGTGTCTGCTGAGGCCCCCAGAAAAACCCATACTACCCATGATGCTTCAAGGCTTTTTAGGACACTCCTTTTGCTCTGGAAGCTCAGTCATTTTCATCTGGTGCCTGCATTTAGGCGTTGTATATGTGCGTGTATATGTTTGTGTGTGCAAGCCATCACCTCTGTGTGTGTGTGTGTTTGTCTGTGTATAGACTAGAGGTCTATACATGATATTGTGTATTTTCCTCTATCACTTTCTGCTTTGTCTTTTGAAGTTTGATTTTTCAGTGAACTTGAAGCTCACCAGAGGACTAGAACGAATGGCCAGCAAGTCCCTATGATCCACTATCTTTCCTTCTGCCATACTCCCTAATTCCTCAGGACTGGGATTACATATGCTCACAGCTACACCCAGGGTGTGTGTGTGTGTGTATGTCTGTGTGTTTGTGTGTCGGGGGCTACTGCTCAGATAGCAAATGCTTTATTGTCTAGCCAAGCCCCAGCAATTTATTCACTCACATGATTGGAATGGACCCACACACATTAGAGAGGGAAATCTGCTCTAGAAGTTGAAGTTGAGAATGCATATTCACAGAAACACCCAGAATCATATTTGACCATACATCTGGACCCCATGGCACAGTCAAGTCGACATGCAGAATCAACTATCACAGAGAACGACTTGAAAGCTGTTGACAAGAGACAGGCACAGCCCATCAGAGATATGCAAAGGGCATGTAAATGATAATTTTTGTAAGTCCTCCTCTTTTTAAAACCTACCTTAGGAGAACATTGGAAAGTATTTGAGTGGGAGCTCTTTTGCTCCAGCAAAGAAAGCAAATTTTCAGAAAGAAGTGTGTCAAATATGAACAGGAGAAAGAGACCTAGGAGAAAAAAATCTTTAACAAGCCAAGTTCCCATTAAACCTTGAGCCCTGGACTTGTGTGAAGTGTCCATTCCCGTTCAATAGTTTCTCTGCCCTGGGACCGAATGAAAGGCCTATCGGAAAATTTTCCCAGTGCAGAGAGGGAGACAACTGACTCTGGAAGAGTGTTCTGTAAAAGCCGGAAGTTGTTTAAGCAGTAGCTGGAATATCTATAAAAAGGAAGTGCTAACAGCTAGAAAAGTGCTGGAGAGAATGGGTCAGGATAAGAGGTGCTCCGTATTTCCCTGGATGAAAAGGTCTCCAGCCAGTGAACAGCGATCAAGGTTTGAATTTCTTATACTCGCTGCGTGCTGTGAACAGCTTGTCTATGCGTCTCCTCTTGTGAGTCTCGACTGTGTTTACTGTTCCGAGCCTGACGGGAACTTCAGGAAAAGATGTCCGTGTTTCCTTGGGTCTGCTCTTTGGATTTCTGCATCATGTAGGCTGAGTTTAAAATCGTAAGCGATAACTTATGCCATGTAATATCGATCAGAAAGAAGTACCGTGCATGGTTAAGGCGTTGCCGACGCTGCTGAGCTGAGCTGTGTTGACAAAGGTCTGCATAATGCGTGTGGTAGCAGTGACTTTAGTCTGGGTTGAGATCTCCCCAGAAGATGAATTGAACAGATATACTTTGTAAAGCCATCTAACTTGACAGCCCTTCCTGTAATAAACACTAATAACTGGAACGAACGCCTCCTCCTATGTGCTGATTTTCCAGGACTGGGTGTGTAGGACTGTGAACATGAGGGCTGTGGAAGCCCATAGCTTCCTGGAGGCTGTACAGATGAATTCAAGCGTGACTATATACTGTGAAGGGTGAGAGCTGGGGATTGAGGGAACGAGTGCCGTAGATCCGGGAGGACCAGTGAGGAATGGCGGCGTGAGGTGCTGAGAGATGACCAGGAAGCTATGTGGTTATTTTCATTGACATGGAAGTGGGTTAGCTGAGCTTTAGTAGGGTTTATTAAATTGAGATGATCTTAGAGAAATATTAGGGCTGCAAATAAAGACAAGGATAATGGAGAGGAACCAAATTATAGAGGATACTGTGCCAGGCTTAGGCGTTTGAACTACAGGATTCAGGAACTGAATGAACCAGCCCTGTTTCTGGCTGTAAAAGGCTCATGCTGAACACGGCACACCAAATGTAGAACCGTGTTGTATTGATCAAGAAATGAGTGTCCAGAATATATGAGGGGTTTCTTCAAATCAATGTACTCTATGTGTATATATGATATAGGCTGTCTATATGCATATGGCGGCCTGTGGTCAATGTTGTGTTTCTTCAATGTCTCTAATATTTTGAGAAAAAGTTCTACTAAAATGGAGCTCACTGATTTGGCCAGGCTGACAGACTGTATTTGCCTTTCCAGCTTTGAGATTACAGGGGAGTATCAGAATGCTTTTTTTTTTTTTCTAAATGTTGGTGTGGGTTCTGAACTTGGGTCTTTATGCTTGCATGGCAAGTGCTTTAGCAATGAGTTATCTTTTGAAAAGAAGAATCTTCAGAAAAGCACACCAGAGATGTAATTAGGGAACTCCCAGAAGGGAACCTGAATTGTCATAAGATAGTAATAATAGTGCATTGAAAATGAGAACTAAAAAAGAAAAAAAAAACCTGTAGTTTCACATTCTTGATGTTGGTGAGCTTGTGAAGTCTGATCCTATAAAATGCTGGCAAAGATGGAGAGAGAAGGGAACTTGTATTCTGATGATGAGAGTTTAAATGGTAAGAATGACTCGGGAGAGTAGATTGCCGAAATCTGGCAAATCCCAAACAGTGTTATGAAAATAAACAGTCTAGCTTCAGACTTTATCTCATTCTAACAGCAGCCTTTGACATCACTGATCTCTGTTCCCCCAAAGTAGCTTCACTTCTTAGTAGAGGTATTGGAGACACAGCTGGGTCTCTGCTGTGTGCATGGCTGGGGGAAATTTCATAGTCTCATACATGGTGAATCTAGGAAGATGTTTCAGGGAAGGGAGGAAGTCAACAAAGGTCCTCAAACCAAGAGTTTACGATGACGAAGAAGGCCCGTGGGTCCCCATGCCCTTATCCCATAGGGAGGCCTTTGGTCCTGTGCGAGCACTTTGTCAGGAAGAGTATCCCTTTGGTAGGTTTCCTTCTTGTGAGGCAAACTCAGGAATAAGCCTTGATAATGTGTAACAGTGTCAGTACAACACCAACTGGGCTCAGGGGAGGACGCCATCACCAATGATTAAATGATTATTATGGTCTTTAAAGATTTTTATTCATTTTAAAATACTTATTAATTTAGTTTATGTGTGTATGTGCATGTGTGCACATACATGCGTGGGGGTAGGAGCAGGGCTGGAGGTCAGATGAAACTTGTGGCCTAAGTTCTTTTCTATATGGAGAGAACCATGTGGCTTCTTGGGAATGATCTTGTCACCACGCTTGTCAGCAAGTACTTCCACCTTCTGAGCCATCCTACCAGCCGGCCAATTTTTCTGTTTTATGTATGCCACTTATTTTTAAAACTCCAAGTCACCACAGCGACTGCCACAGTGCCTCTCAAATGCTGCATTGTGAAGAGCTACTCTTTTTAGAACACAATGACACTTGCTGGTCTCTTTGCGATCATGCACGTGTACTCTTCAAGACGCTGAAAGAGTCTTGAAGAGTTCTTTCCAAACTTTCCCTCCAACAGTCTCTATGTGAATAGATGGAGCTGTGGTTTGAATGTAAAATGACCCCAATTGGTTTGTGTGCTTGAACTTGGTCCACAGCTAGAGTGGTGGTTTTGAGGCTGTGGAATCTTTTAGGAGATGGAGCCTCACTGAAAGGGGGTCACTGATGTGACCTTAAGGCTCCATAGCCTGGCCTTTTCTAGTCCACAGATGCAGTGGACTAGAAACACACCTTACATGATTGGACTGTACTCTAACCATGGGCCAAAATAAATACTGCTCTGTGTGTGTGTGTGTGTGTGTGTGTGTGTGTGTGTGTGTGTGTGTGTTCGTTCGTAGAGAATGGACCTAGGGATTTGAGCATGCTAGCCAAGGCTCTACTACTCACCTGCATTCCTAGTCCTCTTTTCAATTTTATTTTGAGACAGGATCTTGAGAAGTGGCTACAGCTGGCCTTTGATCTCGCTCTTGGTCTTTGGGATCTACCTGCCTCAGTCTCTCGAGCAGCTGGGATTATAGGCCTGTGGTACCAGGCGCTGCTAAGAGTATTTGAACCTATTCACCTGATCAGCCATGTGTGGTATACAGTGAAAGTTTCAATTCTGCTGTGTCATTTGAAGGTCTGTCCTGTTTGTAAAAGCAGTTTTACGTGAACATGATATGAAAATATCAATGCAGATTCTTCTTCAGAAGTCTTCACGGGAAAGCTTTCTGTAGTTCTGATCTTAGTGGGGATAAGCGTTCGTATTTTTCATTCAGCACCATTGCTTTTTTTGTTTAACTAAATCAGTACTGAAATCCTTTTTTGACATGTCAAAAGCTGCTGCCCAAGCTGTTATTGGAAAATTTAGTTTTCTCAGGATTGGAAAGGCTGCTGAGTGTTTAGAGCATGGGCTGCTTTTCCAGAAGACCCAGGTTTAATTATCAGCACATACATTGTGATTCAGAACCTTGTACATATGGTTCATAACTCCATAACTCTAGTCACCAGAGATTCAACAGCTTCTTCTGGCCTCCATGGGCACCAGGCATACACATGGTACCCAGACAAAAGACTTACTCATAAAATCCAGGTCTCTCTAGGTCTTCTCTTGCCTCACATTCCAGACATGCAGAGACCCCAGGAAAACCTTTGTCATAACAAAGAAGGATGAATATAGAAAACAATACAGACACCAGGAGTGAGAGAGGACCCAGGGAACAGGAGAGGGAAAACTCCCAAATTACCCTAATGAAGGGGTTTGAAAAATATCATCTGTTACCAAAAATAGAAAGATCCTATACTGAAACCACCAGAGACTAAAGAGCAATCCATCCCCAGCTGAAGTTATAGTTCATGGGGCACCTTCAAAGAAGGCTTGGTGGGAAGTGAACTGAAAAAGTAGTTCATGGAGACAACCAAATATCCCGTGTTTCTTAACCTCTAAGAGACAGGCCAGGGTCCAAAATCATTTCTGTGTTACCTAGCAGATATTTAAATGAAAAGGACTTTTTTTTTGTTTTTTTTTTTTCATCGTGACTTCTATCTACCTCCCAGATGGGTGGAAAGGCATGGTGTGGTTGGTATTCTCTAGTTCGCTCGGTTATATGGTAGGTTGAAAAAGATGCACAGCCACCGTGAATCCAGGTGACATGTCTCTCCCCCTTGCTTCAGCAGAGGCTTCTTGGTGCATGTCCCCTCCCATCTGTTTGAAAGGACAGCTGGACTCCTGGGCCAGGCTCTGTAGAAGATGATACTCCTAAGACGCGACATGTCATTGAGTTCTCTGATGACATTCACTTGGTTGGGTTTGAAATCCTGCAATAGGAGCGCTCCTCCAGAGTCTGAAATCCGACAGGAATCTCCTGTGTATTGCTACTTTTATTGCTTTCTAATCCTAAGAAATCTGCTGTGGGATTTGGGGCCATCCTTAAATGTCTTCCCCAAAAGTCTGTATTTCTGTTTCCTGTATCTCAGGGTCACCATGACGGTTCCTTCCCAAATGACACATATGTGGACTATAGCCTCTAATTTAAAAAATATTTTCTGTTTAGATACTGTAGCTGACTAGAACTTTCTAAAAAGTTCTGAGAGATATTTTTTAATATCTTTACTGAGATGGGGGTGTCCGTTCAGTCCATAAAGTGCTGAGGCACAAGCAGGAAGACTTGTGTTCAATCCACACAAAATCCATAGTAAAAGCCGGATGCGCTGGCAGGTGTTTACCAACCCAGTGCTGCAGAGGTAAAGATGGGATCCTGGAGCCCATCCTAGCTGGTGAGTTCTACACCAGTGAGAGACACTGCCTCTCAGAAACGAGGTGGGTGATGCCTGAGATCAGCACAGGGTTGACCTTTGGGCTCACCACACAGGTACAGATGTGTTTCTACATCCTCACAGAGGCACACGCACACACATGGTCACATACACAAACACAGCCTCACACACATACATAAAATATGAAAACAAAACATAAAATGTCAAGTTTTGAACTGTCTACCTCTTATGGATTTCTGATGTATGGAAACAGCGTCCTGCTGGGATTTCTTTCAGCTGCAGTTACATAGCCCTGGCCTCCAGCCCTTGATCATTTCTCTCCTGCCTTACAGCACATGGGTGCTGTAGCTAGTGCAGAGCAGTTTACAGATTTCATGACAGGGTATAGTAGGGTCCTTTCATGGGAAGGAAACAGTGTGGGACAAATTCTAATTGGTCTTAATAAATAAAACCCAGAGTCAAGATATTAGGGGATGAAAACTGAAGGATCAGAGAAATAGTGTGGCCAGCCACTAGAGAGACCTTTTACCTCTACTAATGCTCAGACAAAAGGGACAATCTTGTCCTCAGACTGTCTCCTCAGACCGCATGCTCAGACTCCAGGGGTGATCCTCAGATTGCACTTATCTCTTGTCTCCTCCTGCCTTGTATTCCTCTCTCCACCTAGCTGTATCATTCCTGTCTCCACTTCCCGAGTGCTGGGATTAAAGATGTGGGATCCTAAGTGCTGGGATTTGTGTAAGCTCTGTTTCTCTTTTACACAGATTCAATCTTGTGTGGTCTAGGGTGGCCTTGAACTAACATGCCTCTGTCTCTCAAGTTCTGGGATTAAAGTGTGCCACCACTCCCTGGCCTCTGGGTGGCTTAGCTCTGCACTCTGGTCTTCAGGCAAGCTTTATTTGATAAAACACAAACAAAAAGTCCCTACAAAAAACCCTAAATAACATGGTAGATATTTAACTACCTTTCCTGTGCAAATTTTCTTGCACTCACACACTTCTTAAATAAACATTTATAATATTAACCTTGCTAGCTGCAGTGTAAGTGGACACAAGAAACAATGTCAATCAACTTCCACTGCAGTGAATTCTAAGGGATTCCCCTGGGTACTGGAATTCTTCTGTAACGTATCCAAATCGGAAATTGATTAAAGCATGTGCAACTGAGTGGAATTTGTGAATTTGTTGTACTTAGTTTTATGTTATGGACATTTTACTTGTGCACTTATTTTCTCATTTTACATGTTAGTGTGTTTAGCACAGATGTACCTACCTGTGCCTGTGGAGGCCAGAGGACAACCCATGGCGTATTCTCCAGATCCATGGCCACCTATGGTGGGGTTTATGAGCTTAGAGTTGTTGCTTTGTTTGAAAATTTAGAACTTTGAAGGAAACATTTTTTTTTTAAAATGCAGAAGGTTCCTGAGAATTGTTTCACCACCATTTTTACTTAAGGCTGTCAGTTCATTTCTGTAGGCTATAGATGTGTTTTCCCTAGAGGATCCGATCCTGGATATTCAGGGTCCCTTCCAGATGTTCTATGGAAACATGGTAAGGGAAAGTCTGAAGACTTCAGTAGCTCAGGGCTCACAAGACTATCTTCATGGCTACCCCTTCTCTAGCACCCAGGATAATTTAAATTTCCACAACTGTCTGTGTCTTCATAATGTGTTGGCATACTTTAGAATTTTAACTTAAGGGCCAACTTGGAGTACATGCTTATTGAATAACCTTAAGAGCAAAATGGATTGTTTCCTGTTGGACATAGACTAAAATTCTGTGAAGCACAGTGTTGCGGGATAGTCGATTGTGCTGTGAACTTGCAAATGTGTTAATAAAATCAGCCTTGAATTGGGGTGGTCAGAGCCAGCAATTGGTTGACAGGAGTCAGCCATAGGGCCAGGAAGATGGATGGAGGGACATACAGGAATGAGTAGGGAGGGACTTGGAGATTGGCAGTCTTTTTTGGTTTGGAATGGTTGGAGAGATTTTCTCTTGCTCGGTGTTCAGCCAAAAAGGTAGATACGCTGGTTGCTTCTTGGCCTCTTTGAGATAGCAGGTTTTCACCCCCCACATCTGATGGCCAAGTCTTTTCTGGTAAATAGAATGATAGAGACTTAGTTAAAAACTACATTTGGTGGCAGTGGGCGAACTGGTGCCAGCGGGACCAGAAATCCCACCAGACTGTAGACTGAGTGGCAGGACACTGGCCTTGGGGCCACAGGTCACAGATGATGGTTAAAATATCAGTAGATTCAGCTGCAGCCCCTAAGCTGAGGGAAAAACAGCAACAGAGGACCCCTTATTGCTTTATTGGTGTTGTGATATGCTCCAAAATTTGTATCTCCCAATACAGTTCTATATTTTGTCCTAATCTTGGCATGTTGGAATAGGCAGATGCTTTCCTGCTATTCATCCTGCCTACGACTGATTATCTATTTATACACAATTGGAGCATTGCCTATCATGGTGGGAAGATCCCTTGATATACTACTTCTGGATTCCTGGGGGCTTGTGACTGATTTTCTTCTTGTTTATTCTGTAAGAGTGAGAGGTAGTTAGGAACAGCCTCATGGAGAGGAGGAAAGAGTGTAAATGAGGGGCCTTCATGTGCAAAGCACAGGGCAGATAACGGTTAATTGACTGTGTGTGCCTTTGCTTTTGATCCTAGTCACCTCAGCCGTGCAGGAGGGCTAACTTTATGTAAAGCATCTTCGACTGGGATTGTAGCTTAGTGGCTGGACACTTGTTGAGCATTTTTGAAGCTCTGGGTTCAAGCACTCATCACTGTGAGAAAAAAGAAAGAATCAAATTATTTTTAGAAACTACTATAGCCCCGGGCGGTGGTGGTGCCTACCTTTAACCCCAGCACTTGGGAGGCAGAGGTGGGCAGATCTCTGTGAGTTTGAGGCCAGCCTGGTTTGCAAGAGCTGGTTCCAGGACAGACTCCAAAGCTACAGGGAAACTCTGTCTCAAAAAACAAAAATTAAACAACAACAACAACAAGAAAATTACTATAGCACTGAAAAATGATTATTATATTTTTTACTCATGGCAATAGAACACGTAGACATAGTTTCCCCCCACATATCAATATATGTATTTTCACATGAGTGTACTTGTTTAAAATAAGGAAAATAAGTATTATAAATTTGGGGGACGGGCCCTAGGTGTGAAAGAAGAGGTAAGAGCCAGGCCTGAGATGCTGCTGTGGCGCCCAGAGCTCTACTTTCCATCTTTGTATGTGGTGGGAGCCTCTTAGGTGATGGATTTTTTTTCCCCTTTGGAAGTTGATTCTTTATGGGGACTGACTGAGCAACTGCTGCATGAGGTACATGTTTATGATGGGTAAAGATGGGGGTGCTGCTGAACCCTATGCTGATGCCGGTTTTGTTAAGACTGTTGAAACTTTAAAGAATATCTGTTTTTTTAAACTTATGTGTATGTGTGTGTGAACATCTATGAGTTCCAATAGGGCAGAAGAGGTTGTTGGATCTGGAGCTGCACTTCAGTTGTGACCTGCCCAGTGGGGGTGCTGGGAACACACCTGGGGTCCTCCGCAAGAACAACAGCCCACCTCCCCAGTGCTGAGATGCCAAGCCCATGCCACCATACCTGACTTTTCCCCTTCCCTTCCTTTCCCTTTCTCTTTCCATTTCCCTTTCCCTTTCCCTTCCCTTCTTCTTCCCTTCTCCTCCCCCCTCCCCTCCCCTCCTCTCCCTTTCTTTTAAGTGGTTCTGGAGATGGAACTCAAGTCCTCTTGCTTTCACGGCAAGCACTGTACAGAGCGAGACGCCAACTCTGTCCCGCCTGCCCTTTTCAGATACTGTCTCAAATGCTCTCCTTTCATGTTTGCAGTGCTGTCTACCTTGTTTTCCAACCTAGGCTTTTGTACCTAGACAGAGAAGCATCCATTTGTCCTCTTTTATAATCTTTGTTTGCACTCAGATATTCATAGTCATGCAGGATTGCTCTCACACAGAGACCTCCAGTTTCTGAAATGTGTGTGCCGATGCGTTCGTTCAGCTGAACGCCATTCTCAGGGAAGCGTGCTCACCCTGAGCCCTCCCACCCCTTCTCCAGTTTGTGCTATCGCTCTCCTTACCATGCACTGTTTCTTACTTGCAAAGCTCCTCTTTTCCTCCTACCCTAGAAACCTGTTCTATATTCAGGGCATGGCTTTGTTTTCCCACTGAGAAATGGGCCTCTGATACTCTAGCCCTCCCTGACCGTTTTCTCTTGGCATTTCCCAAACAGCTGCTGTGTTGCCATTGTTGCTTGTGATGGGTGTCTCAGGGCCACAGGCTCTTTCCCTTCCAGATGTCCAGGGGTGTGGTAGGTGCCCTGTCCATACTTGATAACAGATACGTGACTGTACTTTCATTATTCTTTACTTAATCTTCAGGCACAAAATTCAGGAAAAATATTGAAGTAGCCTCGACCCGCAGATGACTTAGGTGACTTGTAATTGTTTGATATTCCACCGATGTGTTGAAGTGTTTTGTTCTCTCCCTTGTTTTGTTAGCAATCAAAGAGAAGTACACAGACTGGACAGAATTCCTCATACGTGATTTGACTGGTTCTCGGACAGCACCTGCAAGCCTTCTGGAAGGCGTATGTATTGCTATTATTCATCTATTATAGCCCCGAAGCATTCTGGTCCTGTGATCTCAAACCTAGTGGCACCTTTGCATATATCCTTCTGTGGATACATGTAGACACAAGTGTTTTTATTCTCACAGCCTAACTTCCTGTTTCTTACGGAACTGCATAGATGATGGATTTGTGTGGTATTGACTGATGTTTTCCTGTGTTATAATCAATAAATGGGAAGTTTTCTCTGTTTGAGTGCATCTTACAATTATGTATCAGGATGTCTTCCCATTACCCTTAAGCCTTATCTTATAGGATGACTTTTTGGCAGGTGATGACTAAGCATATTTATGTGCTTACTGAAGTTTCCTGGAGCCCATTAAGAAGTAGCAACATTAGTTGTTCATCTTGGGTGCATAATAACTCTCATGATCTCACGCATATGTGTTACCTGAGACTATTGATTAACTTTCTCCATAAAACAAGAGGAGACATGGCTGACTGTATTGCAAGGTAGCTAAGGCAGGTTTTAGGCATAGAGGTAGAGTAGTTTAATCTTGAGTCTTGATGGCTTGTTTGAAAACCTTGTAATGAAACACTAATAATTCTTATATGCACTTGAGCAGGAAGACAAAGGCAGTGTGTCATATGTCATTATTAAATTACCAACTCTGTCTCAAGGGTACCCTAGGAAAGGGAAGCCCTAAGTGAATGCTTGGGAATAAGATGCTGATTTTCATTATTGCTGCTATTGTTGTTATTATTACTACTATTTTTAACCTTAATTTCTTCCTTGGCAATGCTAGCAATACCTAAGACAACCGCCATGTTATACAGTGTTCACAAGTGTTTTGGGATGAGTTTGCTTGATATGTTTATCTTAATGGCTGATCCTGCCCACTGGGCTACAAGACTACAATGATGATGACTCACTTTTCAGAGGGAGATGTTGCCTTACCGTGTTAATTGTTAAGCATGTTTGCCTAAGAAGCTGGCTAAACAGACACTATTCACATGCCAAAGGGCCTATGAAAGGTAGTACTTAAATTTTCCCAAACCAATTACCAGGTTAAGTAGTGATTACTCTCTTTGTATGCCAAGAAAGTTCCTCAGAAGGGGCAGTCCTTACAGATTTTCCAAACTAATGCCCAGGTGATGTAGTGGAGGAACTAGCTTCACTTAATATAAACAAATATTAAAAAGAAGACAAAAGAGGCCTGAGCTCATAATCTCAGCACTGGGGAAGCAGAGGGAGGCAGGTCCCTGGGAGCCATTGGCTTGCCAGCCTAGTTAACAGGAGTCCAGTCGATGATGGCTGAGGAGCAGCACTTGAGGGTGTCCCCTGGCTTCCACACATGTGCAGGCGTGTGCACCTGCATTGTCCACATGGCCCCCCTCCCACACACACTGAGAAGTTGACTGTAACTGAACACAAACATATATTAGACACGTCACTTGGACACACCTGCACTTATTCACTTAATCTTTGTATGACAAGGTTCAGGCTGCTGGTTGATGGCACTGTAAGGTGACCTTCTCTCAAGGAGTCATGGTATAAATTTATAGCACTACGTTGGATACATCTGTCAATTTGAAAAATAGACCTTTTGTTGTTGGATGTTTTAGCCTTGGATGTATATAAGTATAATACTATTTAGAAAATGTACTCATTTCTAACAACTGCAATTTTATTTGGGAAAAATAATTTGTTTGATAAAATACTAGCATAAACTGTTATTTTCTATTTACTTGTGACTTTTGTTGTTGGGAAATGATGTTGGCTTGTGGATGTGTGTGAGGGAGGAAAGGGAAGCGGGTATGTGTGGGGGTGATGGTTGAACTGAGGATGGGGAGTGGGGAGGGGCAATGCCAGACTGTTTGGCAATAGCTTGGATGATGGTGTGAGAAAAATATTATCTTCTGCTGTCATCTGTTTCCATGAGAACCTTAAAATCAAGTTTAAAATACGGAGTTTTGCTTCTGTTTAAACAGCCTCTGCGAGGGAAAGGCCCTATAGACCTCATTACAGTTGATTCCTTAATAGAGCTTCAGGACTCTCAGAACCCCTTTCAGTACTGGATAGTTAGTGTGATTGAAAATGTCGGAGGAAGATTACGCCTTCGCTATGTGGGATTGGAGGACACTGAATCCTATGACCAGTGGTTGTTTTACTTGGATTACAGACTTCGACCAGTTGGTTGGTGTCAAGAGAATAAGTACAGAATGGATCCACCTTCAGGTAAGAGCTGACACTTTTCCTGTGTGACGTGCTTGAGATATCCAACTCCTGTGGGTGTGTCTCGGGGCGCATGCTCCAATTTGTCTCTTCCATGCCAGAGTGTGGATTTTAAGTGTGTTCACTTCAGAATCTTTGGTGCAGAGATGAAAATCCAAGATGCTGGTCAGAAGCATTCTGTAAGGAGAGTACGGTGCAGTAGCCTCAGGAAGCCCGTCCGCTCCCTGTGGTGTCACTGGCTCAGAAAATGAGATGGGTGATAGATGGGGACCCAAGCATGGTCTCTCCATTCTTTAGGGATTGTTATAGTCTTGGGAGCATATTCCACAATCTCTGTCTCCCTGCCCATCTTTCTGCTAATGCCTGTTTTCTACCCACCCATTCTTCTGTCCACATTCATCTGTCCATCTTCCCTCCTGCCCACCATCCATTTAAGCACATCTGTCATCTGTATATCATCCATTCCCCTCTTCCCTTTTTTTGATTCTATCCATCAATCCATTTCTACCCATTTATCTACCCACATTCATCCAGTTCCCCACCCTCCTACTTACCACTTATGCATCCGTACATCCATCTGTGCATTCACATCGGCCAGTCACTTGCTCTCTCTGTCCATCTGTGCCCGTTCATTTCTCCGGATTCATCCGTACTCCCATTCTTCTACCCTGCTACCTTTCTAGTTACTCGGTTGTGCCATACGCTACCCATTCATGTCTATCCATCCATCGTCCATCCACCTATCTGTCATTTACCAATGCCATTTATCTCTTTTCCTGTACACCCATCCACACAAATGCCATAACACCTGGTTATGATTATGTAATTCATTATGACAAGGAAACAGCAATGAGAGGATTACTCTGTTTGCCCTTTTCCCTGTCAGGTTACCAGGTAGCTTCAAGTGTACTTGCACATGACTTTTCATAGGCTTAATTGGATATGCATTCTGCCTTCTGATAGATCACTCAAAAAACTCATATTTACAGAATGGCCAATCTTAAATATTTGTTATGTTCCAGGTGATTCTACATCTGTTACGTTGTTTATTTTGATTCCAAAAATGTGGTGCATGTTTGGCGTGACTCTCTTTCTACAGCCAGTGACAGAATTGTGATTGAGATTAAGCTGCTTCTCCATGGCACCTTGGAGCTTGTAGGGAATAGCCTGAATGTTGCAAGGTCCTAGGCCCAGGGCTCACCGTCTCTCCTGGCCTATGCTACTCTTACCAGCATTTTGATGAAAACCCTCAGAACAGAAATGTCACTTTGTTACTGCGCTTACACATGCCAAGGAAGAAATATTTCTTTCTGATAGAATTTTATTCTGTGGTCAGCTTTACAGGTTTATTTAGAGCAACTACCGGCTCATGGCTTCATAAATAAAATCGCTCCTATGTTGGTTGCCTGTGTGAGTCTTGTGTACACGAAAGGGAGAAGCTATATTTACCTTATCTGTCACTCAAGGGCTTTTATTGTGGAACGTTTCCTGGTTCTGGACCCCGTGTATTTGCATCCGTGTTAAATCTGACAGGCGGATAGACGTGTAACCTGGTATTTTATAATAGTCGCATTGTTGTTGTCGACGTTTTTGAGAAGCAGCCAAGAAATCTTTTTATACCTTAAGCATCTTGGGTGATAACAAACAAAGGTCTTGTCCACGCTGTGAGAAAAGATTGAGCTCAAGTTTGCCTGGGGATTCATAACCTGGCAGGAAAAATTTACTTATGGGGAAAGGTGGCTGTGTAAATCTCAGCCCAGTGCCTAATTGCTTTATAAATTCTAGCAGAACCTTATCCTTGCCAGTGCGAGGATTTATAGTAAAGCACAGAGTTTCCGGTTGCTCCTTTCGTTCTTTGTTCTTTTTTCCTGTGAAATCCCGGGACTAAAACTCGAAAGCTGGAGCAGAAAATCTGCCTTTCAGAAACATTTGCTTATGAGTCTTCCCACTTTTGATTGCTCTCTGTCTTTACAATGCATGAGTAAATCATGTTTGTCTGTCTTAGAATTTTCTGGACATAATGTGGATTTCACAGAAGAGCTCATGAGTTTGTCTAAAGATGGGACAAGTGGTTTGTCAAGAGTTTATTTCTCCAACATTTAAAGTGTTAGCATGAATGGTTGTGTAGAGAAGAGAGAAAGTAAAAGGCAAAATGTCACTCAAATATAGTAGTTACAAGGTGAAAACTGGATTCTGTTACCTCAGTCAGTGAAATGATACCCACGAGGAAAGAGGCAATTATTACTCTGATTTTACACATGGGAACAGAACCCGATATGTAAGATTTGTGTAAATTAATTCCAAATCCCAGGGTACCTTGTGCCACTTAAATGGTAGCACCATTTCCTGAACTAAAATGGCATCGTGAATAAAATTTCAGACAGTATAGAAAATATTAGACTGATTTTCTTTTTCCCAGACACTAATAAACCAATACAAATTTACCAACATTAAAAACTGAGGGAGGGGAGTGGAGCATCGTGCAGAGGTAGCATTGGGGGAAACACAGTAGACTGCACATGTGCCTTGAGAGGAAGGCTGTGGAAGCTGTCCATGCCAGCAAGAGTCCCTTTGCCATGCCTTTTTCCCCAGCATCATCACCAACGATGTAAATAATCCCGGCCCTTCACTTAGTGGTACTTCCTTCTTTTACTTTTCAAAGGACACTTTCTCCCTCGACTGTTCAATATGAGCAGAGGGAATAGAAATAGGCAATAGGAAGTGGCTGGCAGGTTGTTTGTTGGAAATTCTAGGAAAGGTACTGCATGTTAATACTATCTCCTTCTGAGGATCTAGTTTTGTGGGGCTTTCCATTGTCTGATCTCTGGTGCTGGGGAGCAGAGAGAAAGCAAAGGAAGGCACCCCACCCAGCAGCATGGGAACAATTATGCAACTGTGCAGCATAAGTGTAAGATACATCAAATGATTGACACCATGGTGATTTAAACCATGGTCAGAGTATTGTGGCTAGCCTTTGTTTTCTGAGAAGGTTGTGAAGTCGGGTAGGTTAAGAAGCACACTTGCTTCCTTGGCTATAGAGGTTTAGAAGACATGGTATATGTTTTGGTCTTACAGAAGCCCAGGAAACAAAATTCTATCCTTTTCTAACTGCAGACTTTTTTTTAAACCTCTCTCATGTTGATTTCTTTCAAGAAGAAATCAACCCTTTCAAACATTTAGGTAGATCCTGGAGTCAGGACATTTTGGGATAGAACTGAAATGCTTCTTGCCTAAATTGTTTCTGTCTGGTATGTTCCAAATCATTTTCTTACACTGCCCAAACAAAACACCAGAGCCTGGGTTGCTTAAACAATGGGTATTTATTTTTATCGCAGTTCTGAAGTCTGGAAAGCTGAAACAAGAGTGCCAGCTTGTCTAGGGATCTGGTGAGGACTCCCTGGCTTATGGCTACTTTCTTGTTGGCCTTCATGGAGTTCATTAGAGCATACGAATTCTCCGAAAGGGCCATCCCACCAGACCCCTTTTAACCCGCATCACCTTCTAAAGCAAATGTTTTCTCCAAATGTTGCTCTGGAGATTCCAGGTTCTACACAGAAATTCAGGAGGACACAGATTCAATTCATAACATTTTCCAATATCTCCTGCCTCTTAGTAACCATTGCTCAATCTTTCCTCACTGGTACAGACCCAGGGGAGAAAGAGGGAACAGATTCACAGTGGTACCTGGACATCCGGGACGTCCGAAAAGGGGCCATTCCACAGTCCTCCCTTTACTTGTGCTTGTTTATTTGTTTGTGTGTTGACGGTGGTGTGGTTGCTTTCTGCAAAGCTTTCTAACAGGACATTCCAAACTTTTACATGAAGGGAGATCTCCTTACTTTCCTCTAGGCTCCTGGTGACAGACAGGCAAGGGCCATCTTTTTAATTGTTTATGACTTCCCATGACCAGTAAATGGAGTCTGCTGAACACTGTTAAATTCCCTGCAGTGCAGGTCATTTTGAGAACATGTTTTATGTCCTTTTAATAGACCTGTTTATTGTTCATAAATTCGCCAGTATACCCAAGGTGGCTCTGTCTGCTAAGACACACAGGGGACATTGTTCTCTGTGTATTGCATCTTGGAGGTGTTTCGTCTTCACCGGTGGTAGAGAAGGCTGTCCATATTGAGTCTTTCCTTTGCAGAAAGGAGAGTGTTTTGCCATGTGTTAGACCCCATCGGCGTTAGTTGTCTTTCTCATTGCTGTGACAAAATACCCCACTAGAGCAACCTAAGGAAGGACGGAAGGGTTTGTGCAGCTCACTTTGAGTGCATAGCATCAAGGGAAGGAAGCCATTACTAAGGAGAATTACATTTTGTTCCTATATAAAAATACCAGATTAGGGGAAAAATTTGCTAGAAGTAGAAAGTTCTATATGAAATGCTAGAAAAAATATTAGACAAATAGAAGATTCTGTGTCTAAAGTCACCCTTTGTTTGAAGACAGCAGACAATGTTGGTAACTTGGCTAAGTCTGTATGGTCTTTCACCAACTATAATCACACCCCCTAAGTACTAAATAAACTGCTAAAACGGGGGTGGGGGCTTCAAGCTCAAGGCGAGTTTAGAAGCTGTAGGGATCCAAATATATGGCTTCATGCTCAGAAGCAGACATGCAAGAAATTAAAAATATGGCCCAAAGGTTTAATGTTGCCTTTTAAATGTGCTTAAATTCATATGCATATCCCCACAGTCCGTCTGAGGCAGTGAGGGTTGATATAGGGACGACATAAACACATCTACTTCCAGTGAGAGCTTCCACAAATCCTGTTTTGATAAGGTCTTAAATCTGTTGGGATCAGGCCATAATTCCCCTACAGTTTTAGAAATACACGAAAATAGTGCTCAACATTTTTTCTTTTAATTTTGCATGCAGACTGTATGACCTCTGTGTGTGTAAATCTTCCCCCTCCTCCACTGCCCAGGGGGAAAATATGGGTGACATGTGGTATGTTAGGAACATTTCAAGTATAAATATAAAACTTGGTTTGTAAATTTTAACTTACCTTTTAATAATTTTTCTGACTTATGCGGGTGTGTGTGTGTGTGTGTATGTGTGTGAACTCAGTAGGGAAAAGTGCTATTAACTGTTGGTGCCAGACTAGAGCTATTCAGAGGCTAGGAATTTACCAAAGAGTGAGTTCTCCATCAGTGGGAGGACGTTTCAGTTGATGCATAGAATCATGGCTCTAGATGATGTAAGGTCTTGCTGATGTGATTCATGCCATTAAATCGATTACAGAAGACAAACAGAGTACATACAGATGTTCTCTGAGGAGAACATGTGAAGTTAGTCTCCATTTCTGATAGCAGAATCCCAAGTTGCTCTTTCATTTCAGAGAACCTTTTTAGCAGGTGGCTGCTTATGGGGAAGTGTGAGCTCTGCCACTTGCCGAGCACTGTGGTACCCTAGAAGCAGAGGAAGATAACATTTAAAGAACCACCTAACAGAATTACAGTCCTTAATCTCTTTGTGGTTTGCTGTTGCTACAGAACTCTATCCTCTGAAGATGACTTCTGAGTGGAAATGTGCTCTGGAAAAATCCCTAGTTCTTGCTGCAGAGTCTCCTCTTCCAATGGAAGTATTTAAGGTGAGTTCTGAATGTCATCAGTCTTGAGTTGTGAATGCCATCCGTCTTGCTTGTGCTCTCTCTCTCCCCCTCTCCCTCCCTTGTTAGCTCCCTTTCCTCCTTCTCTTCCTCCTGTGGCGCCGATTCACACCTATAATCCCAGCGCTCCTATGGTGTTAATGCACACCTATAATCCCAACACTCTGTGGTGTTAATGCACACCTGTAATCCCAATGCTCCTGTAGTGTTAATGCACACCTGTAATCCCAGCGCTCTTATGGTGAGATGGGAGGCAGAGACAGGATGGGTGAGCTGGCCTGGCATATGTTGCTGTGTGCAAGAGACATTGTGAGTAAGGACACCTAAGGATGTCTTCTTGTTTTCATATGCGTACTGTGGCATGCATGTTCCTTCATGCACACACATGGGCACTTGTGCATGTGCAGGTTGTAATACATACATACTGTGTGCACATATGTCACACCTATCAGTTTGAAATAGAAAAGGAGCACTACTGTACAGCAAATCTTGTCCCATGGCGAGGAAACTGCCTGTCTTGCCCGTTTCAGTTTTAAACTCTGAAAATTGTGTCTGCTCCCCTTTAGTAGTTTAAAAATGAATTTTCATAAATACTCATGTCATAAGGTGTTGGTTAAAATACTTTTGTTTATTCTTCTCTATGATGAAAAGCTCGGTTTGTCTCTCCCCCCAATTCCATACTGAAGCAACAAAAGAAATTACACTGAGTCTAATTTTACTTTTTTCCAAGGGATTAGAAATGAGGGGTTGTGGTGACAGCTCATTGGGTCAAGCAAGCACTTGCCTCACTAGTGGGAGGACCTGCATTTGAGTCCCTGAGGACACAAGTGAAAAATTGGGACATAGTGGCATACACTTTTAATCTTAGCACTTGGGAGGTGGAGAGAAATGGATGGGGGGGCTATGGGGAGAGAGAGAAAGAGGGGGGAGAGGGAGGAAGGGAAAAAGGAAAAGAGAGGGGAGGGGAAGAATTGTTTTTTTTTTCCTTAGACTCTGTTTTCTCAATAGTTGATGAGACTTTGTCTGGAGTGTCTGCTACACACCAGGTTTTTGACAGGTCCTCCTGCAGCAACGAGCGGAGTAGGGAACATACTTCAATTGCAGTGGATTGCCAAGCTCTTAACTTTCAAAATCACATTGCCTCCTTAGGCATTGCCATTTTAGTCTGATAGACTTGGGTGGGGGTGGGCTCGTGAGAGACTCCAGGGTTCTCACAGTCCATGCTTTGTGAGCACTTACTTTCCTGTTCCTTTGGAGGTACCTGGTGTTCTCACTTGTGAGCCTTTGGAGGAGTCTGCATTGTTAAGTGGGGTTAGCGCTGGGCTTTTCTGTTGAAGATGCCAGTTTTGGTTTTGCTGAATTAGTTCAATTAGATCTTGATCATGAGCTGTTTTACTTTCTGTACCCTTTGTGGCTGTAGAGTTGCCTTGTACCTTACAGAGCAAACCAAACCCCTCTGTTCTGCAGCTACACTTATTGCTTAGGACAAACTCAAGACAGGATTCCTTTGCTTGTTTGTTTGACACCGTAGTCTGCTGCTCTTGTTTTTAGAACGCCTTCTTGTTGGGAGTTTTGTGCAAAACATTGCTGCCTCATTTTTCCCAGGCCTGTCAAATCTACTGTGTTGTTTCCCCTTGGAGTGTTGTATGGTGACAAGTTTCCCCGGGGTACCAGGGCGCCTTCATGTGGGTTTTTTTTTTTTTAATGTTCTTCTAGCTCCATTCATTCCTGCTTTGTTTTTTTTTCTGTTAAATTGTTTAAATTGTTACTCATCTTTCAAACTCAAATATAAATTCTCTGAAGAATTCTGCACGTGGGCTCCTGGTCTGAGTCCCCAGCCTCGATGAGGCTCCTTGGTCAACTGCTGTGACGTCCTGTTGTGCCGCAGTGATACATAGTCATTTGTGTGGTTCTGTGGGTAAGAGCCACCACTTTTGCCTAACTTGAAGGTCCAAGAAATAAAGGGCTTTATGTTCTGTACATGGTTGGAAGCATAAGTCTTGGCACTTAATAACTATTTGTCAAACAAATTGACAGATTCTTGAATGGACCACATGCATTTAACTCACTAGATTTAAAAATTCCGAGTTAATATATTTATGGATTAATTGAACATATAACTGTACTTAGAACTGCGAATACTAAGACTTGAAAGGCAGAAGCATTAATAATCTCGATCTGTTTTTAATTAAAAAGGAACCGATTCATTAAACATTTATTGAGCAGCTCTTCTCTGCAAAAGACCATTATGTCTTGTTGCCCTGATTCCAAGATTGCATTTAAGTTGGCCTGCATTCTTTGGGATACAGCCATCTTCTCTCCTCACCTTAAATCCATCCTGTGAGAACTCAGGCTCTTCTGATACATTGCTGTCTCAGATTGGCCATCTTACTTAACATTTTACTGCAGCTTTAAGAGTAGGCGCTGGATACCACTGTGGTGCTCAGCACGACACAAGGTGTGCATGCAGCAGGCACTTGGTAAACAGAGTTGGCTCACTCAGCATTGGTGTTCAAGTGCGGGAGGTACCTTTTGAAATGCTTAATTTCATTTGATGGGAGAGAAAAGGATAAGATAATTTTGTTTGGATGGAGTCCATGTTTAAAATTTTAGGTCCTGAGAAAAGTTTGTTTCCTAAGGTGACCGTAACAACTTGCCATGGATGAGTGACTTTTAGACAGCATGAGTTTACTTTCTGGTACTTTTGTAGGTTATAATTTAAATCAGGCTGTGGAGGGGTTCAGAATCCACCTGAAGAGACATGTGTTCGGCAATCTGTTCAACTTTGGGGGCCACCTGTTAAGTCTGACATCCCCTGGTTTGTAGTGACATCAGTTCATTCTTGCCTCTTCCCACTATCACATGACCTCATAGTCTGTGTATCTGTTCACATTTCTGCGTACTAACAACGACACTGGCCTTTGGATTAGTTTTATGCTAGCCCAGAATGACCTCCTCTTCAGTACATTGGCAAAGATCTTGTTTCCAAATGAGGCGTCCTGTTCATAGGTTCCCGTGGATGTAAACCTGAAGGGGATGAACTTTCCTACCCAGTTCCACCACGTTTCATGCACAGTTTGTAAGCAGAAAGCTCGGCTGAGCTCCTGGACTGGACATGCACATCGCTGCTTATGTTCAGAGGAATTACAGGAATGCGTGTGAGGGGGGTCAGATTGTCTCTGCCGCTGCTTCGTGTTTTTCTCTCACATGTACTTTTAAGAGTCCCTGCCATATTCTTCTGCAGGCTTCTGTAAGACTGCACCTCCCTCTGTACTTTCTTTTTTATGCTGCGTGTCGTGTATGTATATATACATGTGCACATGGGTACATGTTTGCATATGTGTTCCAGTGTGTGTCGAGGACAAAGGTGAACATTGGTTATCTTCCTCAGCTGCTCTCCACCTTATTTTTCGCGACAGTATCTGTCACTAAATTGGAACTCACTAACTTGGCCAGATTAGGTGACGAACAGACTAGCAGCTCTAGGCAGCTTTCTGTCTCTGCCTCCTACTAAGTGCTGGGATTGCAGGAACATGCTGACATGCCTTTGCCTGGGTTTTAGGGACCCAAACTCAAGTCTTCATGGTTGCACCACGCTTTACCAACTGTGCCATCTCTCCAGCCCCGATAAGTTCCTATAGATGTAGTATAATGATGATGCGAAACCATCGGTGTTGCTCAGCGAGCAGACTTCACTTCTATTTCTGTCATTATAGCACCAGGAATAAATGTTTGAATTCAGCAGCGGCTCATCTGGGATGCATGTTGTTATGGAAAATTGCCAGAGTGTTCTGCTGTTATGAGACAGAAGTCAAAGCTAAGCACATTTAATGGCCAGATATGAGCAGCATTTCCAGGCAATTCTTTTTATTATTTTTACACTTTAGATAAAATAGGCGTTCTGATGGAATGAATCTCGTTATGTGCATCCCCTTTCTTTGGGCAATGCGTTCAGAGGCTCGGTGTCATGTTCACGAGCTCTGCTTCCCTCTGCCTTGAACACAAGCAGAAACGATACGCCAAGGAGCTTGTCAGTAAGTTGTTTGCTGTTCTTCACCTGCATCTGAGACAAAATACCAAATAACTGAAATTGCGCCATTTTGAATGAATTCTGACTGACCATTTATGGATAATAGAACAATCCTCAAAATGTAAACTCAGTTGAAAGATGAGTAGTTAATGTTCTAAATTAAAATAAAAACCGAGGGACATTAGAAAATGTGTTTGATTGGAAAATAAATAATGATTTCTCCCTGACAACCCACCTAAGGATTTAGTGGTTTAAAAGGTTTAGCAAAATGATCCCTATTCTGGAAGTAACTTTTTTCTTTAAAAATGACAGAGAAGAGCTGGAGACGGAGATGTGGCTCAGTTGTATGCTCACCCACCATGTACCAAACTCTGGGTTTGATCTCTAGCACTGTATACCCCTGATGCAGCAGCCCACAGCTGTAATGCCAGCACCCTGGTGGGAGACGCCCGAGAACCAGAGGGGGTTTGAGGTTACCCTGGACTCCTTGAATCTCTGCCCCTGAAGTAGACAACAATGATAATGGTATGGGGATCCATGTTGCATGTTCATGTGGTCCTTACTTAGAACGTGTTTGCCTGCATTACCCATCTGGATAATTCCTGCTAGGACTCTGTGGGTACAAGCTTAATTGATAGACTAACATTCACCTGTCTGCAGCTCTGCATTAATCCCCCCTTTTAGTTAACTGCCATATCCTCTGCCATTGTGCTAGGTTTGTCTTTTACAAAGAACTATTAAGATGCTTTCCTCAGAGCTTGTTTCTGACAGCAAGCAATGACGCTATGGTCCGCAGTGTTTGTGGTTTCTGTTCTTTAGTTTGCTGTCTGCAAAGAGAGTAGAATGCAGCTGGGGTATAAGTGCCTTTGGAGCGGGGACAAGCAGGAGAGCTAGGATGTGATTATACTAATCTAGAAAGATAAAATATATTAAAATGTTTATCACTAAAAAGTTTGTGGGAACTTGGTTTCAAAATAAATTCAGCAAAGGCTAAAAGACTAAGAACTGGTGAATAAAACTTCTTGAGCCTTCTGTAATCACTGTTGCTTTTTAGTATCTGTCCTCTCTGGAAATTGCATCCTGTCTCGGTGGCAAATGTGGCAAAATCAGAGTTTCCCTGGTAGGTTATGTATCCACCCAGAAAGTAAATCAGAAACAGCAGTTCCCACGCTCCTAGTTTGTAGAAATAAAATATATTTTCTCCTTAGAG
>JAQHUG010000112.1:4326522-4385707 GCA_028555095.1 Dicrostonyx torquatus
TCTTAAGATTATATGATTATTAAGATTTTCTCTTCTTTATAAGAGAAATCCCAGTGGTTCTAGCAATGGTCAAGTTCAAATTGTGTGCTTCCCACCTTAAATATTAGCTTTCGCTAAGTGGTAGGAGACGCTGAGAAGCTTAGCAATTTTAGCCAAATGTATCTTTCAGTTAATGACCTTTATATTCAGAGGAAGAATTTGAGTAAAGAGTCAAGGTCATTGGCATTTTAATTTCTATTCCAAAGGAAAGTGGATTTATTCTTATAGATATTATATATACTCAGACATTATTATATTTGAACTCTTCCTTCTTTCCTTTCTTCCTTTCTTCCTTTTTTCCTTCCTTCCTTCCTTCCTTCCTTCCTTCCTTCCTTCCTTCCTTCCTTCCTTCCTTCCTTCGATTTGGTAAAATATCAGGAAATTAGTGGTGACACTATATTAAACATGTAAACTGATTGCAATCATGACACAAAGCTTTCTTTTTTTCCTAAATATTTCTTATTTAGTTAGCACATTATTTTTGTAAATTAAAATTTATTAAGAGGAAAAGTTAACTTGCTTTGCTCAATAATATCGGGCTTGAAACTCAGGCATTCCTGCTGTTCTACCTCCTATTAAAAACCTTTGGTTGGAAACAATGTTGGCAGTCTTTACTGTGTTTCCGGTAGTTGTGACCAGTTTCCCACAGACTGAAGAGTTGTCCCTTCATCTTAAAGCCTGCCCAGAATTTCCCGTTGTGCCATAGTTGGGTGGCATAGTCATGGCAGCAGCCCACTTTTCTGGATATATGGACTTACCTCAAGCATGACAGAACCAACTTCCCATGATCTCTAGAAAGAAAGCATGTAGAGCTGGTGTGCTCAGCCCACAGTGGTCACATTTCTCAAGTTTTTATACCTTTAAATTATTGCTATAGTCAGTGTAGACAGTGATACATTTCCCCCATGTAGCCTCGAATATCATCAATTTGGATCAACCTTGAGTAACACTGGTTGGGTTTTCACAATTAATTCCCCTTAAATCATCACACTGGGAGAATGAAGTATTTGCAGTGATTTTGAAACTACAAGTTTATGCTGCTTTCCTTAGCGCTTGTCTCGGAGAGGAACTTCTTACGTCGTTCTGCTCATACACACCCCATTCTTTTATTGCCCATTGCTTGTTTGCATGCGTGAGGTGGAATGTTCTTGTCTACCAGAACCCCATAGATAGGTTCAAGGTACATCTTCATGTGTGCTTATCAGAATATTTTTTATGTAAAAAGTATTTATAACTAAATATATTTCACTGCAGGGGTTACCAGGAGTGGATATGATATTTCATTGTATACATGTTTGAAGTTCTAAAAAAAATACACTAAATATATTTCTCTCAACACTGAAATTGCTTAGAATATCTTGCTTGAGACTATAATATACTATTTTGTCATTACATTTTACAACGGAAGTTTCATATGTGCATCCCTTTGAGGTTTTTCTTCCTGGCAGCACTGTTGAAGCTAGGATAACTGGTATTAAAGCAAACAGAGACAGATGTAGAGTGGCGAGTGTTAGGTGACCAGGCATTAACAGTGTAGCAGGACTGGTTCTAGTGTTTCCAACACTGGGGGATGAGGTGCTGTGTATACATACTGGTGTATGTAGGATGCATTGCATTGATCAGAGGACAGGGCATGGGGATTCAAAGTCAGGACTTCTGTTGCTATCACATGCACTTGGGTTTCTTCTATTCCTGTTTCTGCCCATTCTGAGCTGTGCACTTTTAGGCGCTTCACTTCCTGGATGTGTGAGTTCTGTATCAGAGGGGGCGCAAAGCAGCGGTTTTCATCCCTGGGACCACGAGTCCTGCCTGATGTGACGGAAGTCCCTGGATTTTTCTCTGAAGTGTTCTCACATCAGTGTGCAGTTTGATGGACTCTGAAACTCTTTAGACAGGGTCTGGCGGCCCTTAGAAACCTCACCGCCTAATGTGTGTGAGGACTGTGTGTATGTGTGGTAGGACTGATCACAGTAATCTTATAGTCACTGAGTGGTCAAAGGCATTGCTGGGGACAGTGAGGCATAGACTAAGTCCTTGCTGTTATCAAGTATACATTATACCAGAGGGAATCAAACAACGAAGAAAATTAATAAGTAAATAAAGACAGTTTAGTGGAAGCTAAATACTAAGGAGACAGATTTCAAGAAGGGGTTACTGAAACCTGGGGTAGGTGGGGAATGTGATTTGATTTTAATTTTTGTTTTATTGGTATGGATGTTGCTTGCATTTATATCTGTGCATCATGGCTGATTCTTGTAGAAGCCAGAAGAGGGCACTGGATCCCTTAAAAATGGAGATACAGACTGGTGTGAGCCACCACGTGGTTGGTGGGAATTAAACTCAGGTCCTCTGCAAGAACAGCCAGTGCTCTTAACCACTGAGTAAGCCATCGCTCCAGTCCAGAGAGTGTGGTTTAAAATATAATCAGGAGTTATTATCTTGGGCAAGCTGGCCGTGTTTGTCTTTCTTTAATGTGTTTTAAAACAGGATCTCACGTAACCAAGGCTGCTATTAAGCAGCCCGCATCTTCAGGTGTTGAGATGACAGGCTGTGCCACTGCATCCATCTTGGTTCTTTGTGTCTTAAAGTAGACTTTCAAAGGCATCCTCAGTGAGTACAGTTGGAAGTAGTTACTGGAATCATAATGAAGAGGTGCAGATTTGACTTTCTACTCTTGGCTTAATAACATAGATTGTCTAGAATGTACTTTATAGTGGAGGGAGCTAGGAAACACAGCTTAGTAAAAATGGAAAGATACTGCATCTCTCTCGCACTTTCTGTGTGTGTGTGCGTGCGCACACACACATGCCTGTATATGCATATGTGTGCCTGTGCATGCATGTGTATATGTATGTGTGTTCCTGTACACATGTGCGTGCTTATGGGGTGTAAGGCATCTGATTTCGCTGTCTGCTTAGAGCTCTGTTTCTTTTTCTTTTCTTTGTGGTACTGGAGATTCTATCTAGAACCTTACACATGCTAGGCAGGCGCTCTACCATTGAACTATATCTTGAGTCCTTTTTAGATTTACTTTTTGCATGGAGACAGAGCCTCGTTAACTCGCTCAGGCTGGCCTTGAACTCACTCTTGACAGTTGACAAACTTATGATCTTGCTCCCTCCCTCCCCTTAATTGGCCTCCTTAGCTGGGCTGACAGACTTACACCACCAGACCTGGCTTGTCCATTTTTACCAGTGACATTTTTTCTCACATTCATTGTATAGTCACATACAAAATATTTTCCATGCCTTTGTGAATCATATGATGAATAAAAGAGGTCACTGTCCTCAAAGAACATTTGATATTTTGGTGGTGACAGGTGGCAGGTAGTGAAAGAAACACGGAATAAAGACAGGTTCTGCATCTGTGATTTCCACTCTGACTATAGTATGTTATAGTTTGAAGGCTGTAAGTCATGAGTCTAGACGTCTCCCAGAGCTGAACTCAGAGGAATTGAAGGGTGTGATGTGAGGAATTTGGTTCACTGTCGAGGTCGAGGTGCCATTTTAGCCCTTTAATACTCGGTTTATTTTCCTATGAGCAGGGATTTGTCTGTCTGTCTGTTTGCTTTTCTTCCGTGTGAGGCCCTTGTTTTATATTTCTGTCTCTATTTTTCATTTTCTCTCTTCTGTATATTTTAGTTACTTCTCTCTTCGTGTTTATGACCGCATGGCTGATTCTCCCTTTAACCCCTGGATTAATTTAGTAATTTGTACACAAATGCTGGTTTATGCTAAAATCAATTTGATATCACATGCTTTGTGTCTTTGAAACAGTGTCAGGATTTAGATGTGTAATACTGAGAAATTAACTTTGACTTTGTTTTCTTCCCTTAGGTTTTTAACAATCAGTTTTTCCAAGTGACTATTGATGACCTAAGACCTGAACCTAACAAACTCTCGATGCTGTGCCATGCAGATTCTTTGGGAATTTTGCCAGTACAGTGGTGCCTTAAAAACGGAGTCAACCTCACTCCTCCCAAAGGTTTGTATCCCATGGAAATTTGTGGGGTTGGAATGATCCAGGCTAGTGTCTATTGTCTCTGAAATGATGCCATCGTGTTTATATGGGGAAGCTGCAGTGTGAATTGACAGTGATGGAAGCAAAGAGGTCTTCATTAGTTTGATTGACACTGGTGTCACCCATAGCTCCACCCCTTGAGAAGTATGGGGTTGGGTTTTCAGCCTCAACGGCAGGGCACTTCCTCTGCCAGCTGCTATATAGTTGCTTCTCAGTACTGTGTAGTGGGAGATCCAAGCAACAGTGGTGCCCAGTGATTGGTGCCCAGACATGAAAGTGTCGGAGAAGTCATTTTATATGTACAACAAAATGCCAATGGTGTATTTCTTTCAATTAGTGTTCTTTCTACTTTGCTCAGATACTCTAAGGATCCAAAAATTTAATTCACTTAATGCTATAATATGATCTTATAATTCACTTCATGTGCAGTGCATTGGAGCAATTCACACAAGGGCCAGGTTGCATTAATATAATTCAAATTTGAGATCTAAGAACTGCATGCTGAACGACACCCTTGTAGTTTGTTACATGGGTTTTTGTTGGCTACATGTCTAAGGTTTACTCAGAGGTGGCAACAGTAAATGAAAGTGAGTCTCTGTATGGTGGTGTACTCAGACAGTAGAGACAGGAAAACCAGGAAGCTAAGCTCTTCCTCAGGTACATAGTGAGTTTAAAGCCAGCCTGGGCTATCAGAAACCGTGAACTAATAAAATAAGTAAACTAAATACTAAGCAAAATGAAAGATAAGAGTATGAGAGGATATGTAAAGGGGCTAGCAGGAGAGAAAATTGGAGACAGAATTAGAAAAATAAGGTTAACGAAGCAGATTTCAACAGACTACTTAAATAAAAAGTGGTTTAACGTTAACCTTTTTCGGATCTGTGGGGATTATGGGATTACTTCTGACGTCATGCTTGCTAATTGGCTGTCACAAGCTATGCTATGCATGTCACTGACTTGTGCTGTGCCTGGTTTATCTATCGTATTGTCGTCCTTGTTGGGCTCTGATTCTCATTTTCCTTCCACACTCCTCTCTATGGAGGAAGTACTTTGTGTATCTGCATTTCGGCTCTTAGGTGCGTAGTTATGGGGGCTGATGACACAGCGGTGAACTTTCTTGACACCATTTGGAATCTCCAATTCACTGTGTCCTCAAACATCCCTTTATGAGGGCAGTTCATCACTGACAGTTGATAGAACGTGCCATGGCCGGAGAAACAAAGATCTGAGCGACAGACAGGAGCTGTGGTCTTCACGTCTGCCCCTGGTGGTGCTAGTAAAGGCTTCCGTCTGTGTGTGCTCTGTGCATTTCTCTTTGGCTTCTTTTTGTTGTGACCTGAGCCAGATGAAAAGCTTAAGCTTCAAAACTGTCATGGGGACTTCATGGTCATCTCCTTAAGTAGCACACAGAACCAAATCGACAGTCAAACTCTTACAATCTATCTACAAGCTTCTACTCTCTGTGGTTTTTTTTGGGAATTGTTATATATTTTTTTTCCCGAATGTAGTATTTCCGTGTCTGACTGCTTGCACAGTATGAAGCCCCTAGATTCATCTTCATGTCTTTCTAACTTCCACATGGAAGCAAGTAGAATGGATTCCATTCTTCAGAAGAGGGCTTAGATAATGGAAATGCTGCTTGGTGAGATTTCACAAATCTCTACTTAGTAATCACATCTGTTTTAGAACTGAAAAAGGACAAACATTTACAAGCTGATTTTGACTACTTGATCAGTTCGTTGTGATAGTATATCACATTGGGAATGTGTGTTATATAGCCTTTGAAATATTGGAAAGGAGATTGTTGACATATCTTGAATATTTACTAGGAGAATAAGTGTAGGTAGCTATTTGGCTGCTCATATTTATGATAGTAAGAAAATTATTGTGCATTAATATAATTGAACTCTTATACCTACAATAATGATTAGCACGCACACATATAAAATGTTGTATTTTCTATCTTTAGATTTTTGGTGTGTGTGTGTGTGTGTGTGTGTGTGTGTGTGTGTGTGTGTGTGTGTGTATGTACACCTGAGGCCCGAAGAGAGTATCAGATTGAATGGAGCTGAAGTTACATTTGGTTGCACCCTGCCCAGTGTGGGTACTGGGAGCCAAATTCTGGTTTCTGCAGTGGTATCAAGCTCTCTTAACTGCTAAGCCCTACCTGTCCAGCTCCAAGATTTTTATACCTACTGATCATCCACCATTATATGTTTGTTCTTTCCTGTCACCCAAATGTTTGTGGCTCTTGGGTAAAATTATCCTAAACACCCTTTTAAACCATTCCTTACAAAGGCGAAACATGCCTTTCCACAGAATTTTAAAACAGAAAAACAGTGTTTCCTCATGGATTTGATAGTTTGGTTTTTTTTTTTAAATAGGATATTGAGTTATGGTAATTAGTACTTGCTAAAAAGAAAACCCCGCTGGCAAGCCCTTCCAGCCCAAAGTGACAAGCATCCTTAGTAAAGAGCCAGTGGTGATCTGTAGCTGTCTGCTGGCTATGTGGGAGCTTTATTGAAATAGAAACGTTACGTTTTTATCAAATAAGAGAAAAAGAAACATAGGAAAATGGACAAGGACTATGAATGGATGCAGTTAGGGAAAGTACGGTGATTTGTGTGTGTGTGTGTGCACGCGCATGCAGCAGTGTGCACATGCACAGGTACATCTGGAGGCCAGAAGCCACCCTTTAACTGCTGATCCTCAGGGCAACTGTATTCCGAGCTTTTTTTAAAAAATATATGTATTTATTTATTTCTTGACATTTTTATTAAAATGTTTTTATACAATATATTTCAATCATATTTTTCTCCTCCCTGATCCTCCCCAATTCCCCTCGCATCCAGCTCTATGGCCTTTTTTGTTTGTTGTTTTTGAACAACAAACAAGGAAGTAGGGAAACAAGCACCAACCAAACCCCAAGAAACACACATACACACACACTTGCAAACAACTCACAAAAACACAAAATCGAAGAACAAAGAGAACAGCAGCACTTGGCTTTGATGACTGTAGAAAAGCAAGTAGTCTTAGTCTTGGCTGTGAGATTATAGCTGAGTGCAGTGGTATGGAATACAGACCAAAAATTCTAAATACTCTGCAGATTATTTAGAGTACACAGGAGGATATACTAACCATTGTATTTAAACCCTATATCATATTATAATGAGGGACTTTAGCACTCAAGTGGAAGATTTTCATAGTTGAAATGGATCTTAAAAATTATCTCATTTAAACCTCAGTCATTTTCTCCACCCCCCCCCCGTCCCCGGGGAACGCAAGCTCCATTGTGCTAAACGTTTTCTGAAATCCCAACAGGGTGTCTAAATCCCAGCCTTATAATCTTAAAGGAATGCTTCTCCACGTAACTATGGCACCTTTTGCTGCTATTCCCATAATTGGCATCTCCACACAATCCATCCTCCAGGGCAGTTTGGGTGGCCTTGGGCAGGGCTGGCAGATTGAGTGGGCCATGACTTTTGCATGGGTAATTAGTCTATGGTTCAGAGCAGTTGGTGAATTACAGTATGAAGGTGTAATTTCCCAAATGTTGATGGCTATACCACAGTTGTGGCTTTGTTTATTGGGCTCTGGCTTCATCTCATGAGGGTAGATTCTATTTATTTTGGTAATTAAAGTGAATGTGACTTTAGAGGCGTTGATCCTGGTGGGGTTCGTACTGTGGTTTAGTGGTTTCCTTCTGAGGTAGTTCATTACGTGGCTTATCTTACTCTGAGTGCTTGGCACCCTGTTGCAGGATTTCTCAAACACCATTCCCTAGTTTATTGATATATGAAAGGAGAAGTTTTTAAAAGTCTGTTTTAAGCTTGAACATTGGGGTTTATAGCTAGAATGTGTAAGATGTAATATGCATATCCCCAAGAGATTTCAAAGTTTTCCCGGGTGCTTAGATTTCTGTGAAAACTGAATACTTCTTGTAATTGGATGTTGCCTGGTCCCTGAGAGATTTTAGTTAGACGGCAGCATAGGAGACAGATGTGCCAAGAACACAGAGCTCTTTTTATGTTGTTTTGACTCTGTTCTCTTTTAAAAGAGAAAGGAAAATATATCTGGCCCAGACTCTAGCTATGAGACTTCTGAGCTAGGATGGACAGGAACTTCTCAGTGGCTCTCTGCCTCCGTGCTTCACTGTCACACAAAGGCTAGAGCCTGAGAGATTTGAACCTGTTAGTGCAGGCCAGTAAAGACTGCCAGTGTTATAGGCCCTACCAAATGTGATTAACCAGACACATAAGTAAGTAAACTGAAATAAAGGATACATAGGATATGAACCTTCTGGGCACATAATACCACGGTTAGTTGTAGAATTTAAAGAGGAAGAATTCCAAACTGAGGGGGTGGGTGGTGAAAAAGATGAAGCCTTTAGATTTGTGTTGTAAAATGTGGGAGACAATACTGAAGAAAACCGCTTACTTTAGCACTTTGCTAGTCTCTAGGTAGACCATTCAACAGGCATATAAACTGTCTAATGTCATTTAGGAAGGAGAGGTGTAATTAAATTATTATGGGGGCACAAAATAGTCACTTCCTAATTCCAACTCTCTTTTCCTGAAGAATATGAGTCACTGGTAGTTGTTCTTTTTAAAAATTCAATTTTATCAATCATTAGTTGTATTGTAGAGAATAATGTGTAGGCAATCAGTCAGGCATGGTGGCATACACTTGTAACCCCAGCCCCTGGGAGACAGTCAGGCGGATGCTTAGCCATGTAGTGAGTTTGAGATCAGCCTGGGATTCATGCAGCACCCCTCACTCTCTCTATATGCATGTGTGTGTCAGTGTATGTGTATACATATGTATACATATGTGCACACATGCCTGAACACAGATGACACTCTTTGATCCATTCAAATGATGTTAACATGTTGCCATATGTGATTTAGAGTTTTAAAGATTAGGCTGTACTGGGTTTCCACTTGTTAGTGGGAACTCTTTCTGCACGGGCTCAACAATCTGAGTTCGCCACACGCACACACATGTCATGGTGTGAGCCTCTTGTTTGGGGGACACCCAAACTTTATTTATTTATTTTACTTTTGCAAATTGCAATGTGATTAAGTTTTAAAAATTATCCTTCCTCTCGCACTGGAGACAGAGCTGCCCACCTGATTAATAGACGTAGAAAAAGAACCTTCTTTCTCAGCTTCTGATTCATTCTCCACCAAAGAGGTCACTTTTAATTGAAAAGAGTTAAGAGGATGAACCTGGGTTGCTTTTAATCTTGAAAATATGTCCGATTGTTAAAAACTAAGAATCCTTTTGGCTTACTTACTCATTCTTTAAGATTTTTAGCCGGGTGGTGGTGGCGCACGCCTTTAATCCCAGCACTTGGGAGGCAGAGGCAGGCAGATCTTTGTGAGTTCGAGACCAGCCTGGTCTACAAGAGCTAGTTCCAGCACAGGCTCCAAAGCCACAGAGAAACCCTTTCTAAACCCCCCCCCCCCCAAAAAAAAGATTTTTAAAGTGTTCATTTTTTTCTGTCAACACTTGATATTTATATGATATTGGAGTCTATTTTTGGAGATATCTGTGTCTCCTAACATAATTCAAAATAGCATGTTGGTTTTGCATTTACGCGGAAAGTATGTTAATTGGCCCACAGTGCCCTCTTGCTAAATGCTTCCCAGCCTAATCTTATTCTACAAGAATCAGCACTGTGACTAGTTCTCATGCCAAACCGACTCTGGTTCCCCTCCTCTTGCCTCCCTCCCCCCTTGCTTTTCTGCACGATTCCATCAGTAGAAAGAAGAGCTCTGATGGGAACAGATGAGTGTCTACCATGTTAACTGACCGTGGACAGAGTCCTGAGAGGTGTAGGTGACTAGCTCAGTACTTCTCACGGCTCCCATTCGTTGTTTTCAGTTGAGTTTTGTGTATACAGCGTGAGCATGGTCCTCTCAGACTCTACCGTAGAATTACTTTGCATGTGTTTTCTTTTCTGTTACAACTGTCCCGTTAGAATTCGGTTCTCACCAGCTTACTCTGTGCCAGCCTTTCCGTTCTGTTTACTGATGTTCGAAATCACACCTGGGGTTTTGGGCTCACAGATCCTTTTCCATTCAGGACCTACACTTTTCCCTCAGTTCTAGGATGACAGTAGCTTGTGCACCACCACACCTGACTTCCCTTCCCTCCCTGCCTCTCTCCCTACCTGCCTCCCTCCCTCTCTCCCTGCCTCCTTCTCTCCCTCCCTCCCTCTTTTCCTCCCTCCCTTTTCTCTCTCTCTCTCTCCCTTTCGTTTTAAAAATGTAGGTTCTAGAGCTGGAACTCGGGTCCTCATCCTTATAAAGCAAGCACCTTACTGGCTGAGTCATCTTTCCAGCACAGCTGACTTTTCAGAGTGGTGCCATCTCTGTCTTTGTCAGTGAAATCTGGGCCACAAAAAGGGAAACTTGGTCTGTTTGCTTTACTTCTCCAACTCCAGTGTTAAGAACTGCACCTCACACCCAGCGTGCATAGAGTCAGGTTACTGGTTTTTTTTGTTGTTGTTGTTTTGTTTTGTGGGCAAAGGAAGAAATGTCTAGGATAGAGACCGAGCATATCCTTGAAGATTGGCAGTCTAACAAGCTGGCATCCGCCATGGTGCTGTGCATTGTACTCTCTGCAGAAGAGCTTTAAAGGTCTTGTTTCCCACTGGCTTCAGAATGTGGGCATCTTTTAGTCTTCTTGTCCAGCTGATAGATGACAAGCATGACATCCTTTTGCTAGTTCCTTTTTTTTTTTTTTTGGTTTTTCCAGACAGGGTTTCTCTGTGGCTTTGGAGCCTGTGCTGGAACTAGCTCTTGTAGACCAGGCTGGTCTCGAACTCACAAAGATCCGCCTGCCTCTGCCTCCAGAGTGCTGGGATTAAAGGCGTGCGCCACCACCGCCTGGCATAGTTCCTTATTTTTTTATTATGATGGCACGTTTTATAGCCAGGTTCCATGAAAGAGGGGCTTTTCTTGTTGTGTTTGCTTCCTAAGAGTAAAATCTTACCTTAAACTTTTCCGAATACCCATTCTACACACAGGCAAGGGCACAAGGCCACTGCCTTGAGCAGTCCTGACTCACCTCTTTGTACCAGAGTGAGGCCTCCCTCAGAGACTCTGTACTTGGATAAAGTCTGAATTGGTGAAGCTGAGGGCAGGAGCCACTCATGGCATGTGTCACAAATCGTACAGGACCTTCGTTGATTGGACGTGACCTGACTATAGATACTAGAACCAAGATGCTAGGCTACCAAATTGTTTATTCCTGAAGCCCTTTCACAGTCGTGAGTGAAAACTTGAAAAATAAAAAGAGGTTAAAGACATTTGCCACAAGTTCAAAACAATTATTTCTCTTAATTTTTCTGTTCTTTGCGCAACTCTAGTGAGTCCATGTTGGCAGTTAGTCTTTTGAGCTAAGGCCATAGCAAATATTTTCTCATGATTTTTCCCCCTCTAACCATGCATAACCATGTCTTGGGTAAATCTCATGTTATTTTCTGTTAATGGAAAATTATTTCTGCCTTCCCCAAGTTTCATAACTTGCCATACATTTTTAATATATAACCCATTTTTCTGTTGAAGGGGTCATTTTTATGGAATAAATTCCTAGAAATGAAATCAGGTCAGAGGGCATAGCTCTTTAGACTGTATGTTTTCAAAGGCATTGTCCACTTTCACAGCCATACTTAATGGCTGCAAGTAGAGCTTCTTGATGTCTGTTCATTTGTATCACAAGAAAATGGGTCATCAACCTTTCTTCCCTTGCACCCACACTGTTTGGAATGTCCTCATTCAAAATAAAGGGTAAGAAAGGCTTAACTTCCTTTAATGACTGTCATTCACATGGTCTCCATAGGTGACTTTATACGAATTGTAATGGTTTAAGACATTTTAGTTCCTCTTTGTTTTTTTTCCCCCTCCTCTTTGCTGTTTTCTTCCCTCCCTCCTGGTTAAACCGTGTTTTCTTGGCTGTGCTTAAGCCTCAGTACTTCTTGTTCTGTCTTTGTTGATGAATGAGTGTAATTGACCCCTGTTGTCTTTATTATACAATCCATGGCAATTTGTTTTTTATGTAGTAGTTATTTTCTGAGCTGTCTCAAAACTGCCTTACAAAAAGAGCTCATTATCAGCCCAAAGGAAAAGAATTTTTAAATGACGGAATGAATAACAGTCCCTAAGAGAAGGGGGAGGAGAAGTCTAAGCCATTCCAATTTTCAAGTAAATGAGTGAGTTTTAGGGTCAAGATAATTAATTGCTGCTTAGATGAAGCCCAGCAAGACTTGATTGTATCTAGAAATTATTAGATTAGAAATGGCTTCCCCACAGACACTGTTGCACTCTGGATGTATAGAAGGACTGACTGCAGGTCCAAGATGGCAACTCTGTGTGACATTTTGCAGCCCATTAGAAACTGGCTGTAGAAAACCCAGCTAAACATCTATATGTAACAACAGGGGGTGACGTCTACATCAGAAGATTTGATCTGAGCAGATATGAACCGCAAAGAACACCCAAATGCAGTCAGACAATTGCGTGGATATCAGAAAATACTTTGTACCAATGGCTCAGTTGGTAAAGTGGTTGCCTCTCACACAGGAGGACCAAAGTTTTCAGTCTCTAGGACCCGTGTGAAGGAACCAGTATGGTGTGACATGTGTCCAAACCCACCGCTGCGGAGGCAGAAACAGCAAATCCATGAGGGCTCTTTGGCCACGCAGCAAAGGCTGCTTGGTGAGTTCCAGGCCACTGAGCACCCCTCTTATAAACAAAACAAAACATAGACTGCACTGATAAACAATGGCGAAGGTTGTTCTCTGCCCTTCAGACACATATTCATTCCTTCAGGAGTATGCACAATCTCAAGCAGGCGTGAAAACATTTTGCCGTTCATTCATTTTGGATTTTCCAGGTACTTGAACCATAATCTCCCAAAGTTTTCATTTTCAGCGTTGTGCGTGTGTGTCTATATGTACAACCCTGTGGTGATGACTGGAAGCCAGAAGAGAACCTGGGGTCTTCTGGAGCGGGAGGGTACTGAGAGGCTTGGTGTAGGTGCTGGGAACCTCCTTAGGTTTTCTGGAAGAGCAGCAAGTGCTCCCAAGCCTGAGCCCTCTCTCATCAACTTTTCTTATTCAGTAAAGAGAATTAACCAAGGAAGTAGCAGAATCACGGGGAAGAGTTTCTACATGGAAGCAAATGCTGACTTTAGCTTCATCAGCTTCATACTCTGTTTTTAGTATGTGAGCCCTGGTTGGGTGGGGGGACAGCAGAGGGGAGTGAGTTTTAATGTAGAAAATGCAGAAGGGAGGGCAATTAGAGAAGTAGAGTTTTTTGTGGCAAAGCCTCCCCCCGCCCCAAAAAGAAGGAAGCCGGAGTGTAAAAGGCCTTGGTACGGCCCTTCTGACTGCAGAACAAAGAACTGGCAGACCTGGACCTCTCTAGTGGGGGGCTTTGGAGTAGAGGGTTCTGGAAGGGGCTTGAGAAACAAGTTCCCATAAAATAAGTGCTTAAGAGATTTCTGAACCATGTTTTTGACACAGGTGTTCCACATCTTCTCTCTCTCTCTCTCTCTCTCTCTCTCTCTCTGTGTGTGTGTGTGTGTCTGTCTGTCTGTCTGTCTGTCTGTCTAATTCTCTTTCTGCTGTTCTGAGTAGCAAATCTCCCCCATTATCAGGAGTCTCTCTAAGGCAAATGGTTGGTACTAACTTCCTTCACCAGGTTTCAGGTCCCAGGTAAGCATATGAGAGACAGCACAGCTACCCTCCTTCCCTGTATTGAGCACATTCCACTTAAACGTTTCACTTCATCCTCAAGGAAGCTCAAGAGCTGTGTAACTTGTGAAGACTTCCCTCTTTGGCTTGAAGCCTAAGTTTCCTATTATTTTCTCAAGATACTGATCCAGGCTGATTGTGGCCTGGAATCCAGCTCTGCTAAGACCCTATGTGTTTCTTCCTTCACAGGTTACTCGGGCCAGGACTTTGACTGGGCAGACTATCACAAGCAGCATGGGGCCGAAGAAGCACCACCCTTCTGCTTCAGAAATGTAAGACACTTTCTGTTTTTTTCCCATTTGAAGTTGTAGATGCTATGTATGTCCTGTGCATTTAGGGAGTTTTGTTCTTCCTCCTATTTGGTTACCAAGCATGGAGTACCACCTTGTGCAGCAGGATCCCCGAACCATCACGGGATTGACAGGTTTCATTTCATGCTGTGTGAATGATAACAGGCTACTCTGATAAACTGGTTAACAGATGCCCAGGAGGTCCAACATGCTGGAGTTTAGTTCCTGCTTTCGGAAGGATCAGGATCAGATATACTTTCCTCCTAAGTTTATTAAAGTGTGTAATCCTAGGTGGGGAATGTCATTTTGTGGTAGAATACTTACTTAGAGTGAATGGATCAATTCCCAGCACTGAGTAGGCCAGGTGTGGTAGTGAATGCATGTCTGTCATTGCAGCACTTTGTAGGTAAAGACAGGAAGATCAGAGGTTCAAGACCATTCTCTGCTACATAGTGAGTTTGCAGCTAGTCCAGGATACAAGACATCTTGTTTTCAATACATTGATGGATAGATAGGTAGATAGATAGATAGATAGATAGATACATACTTTAGGATCTTTTGTTCCTAGTAAGATGCCGACTTACTTTAAAGATGATGTGCTTACTTTAAACATTACATTATTGTTATTGTAGCAGTATTTTATTGACACAAACTAGAAACAGATAAATGAACTTGCTCAGTAGCAAGAAGTGGTAAAGCCTGGTGAAGCTGTGGCAAAATTGTGCTTTTAAGTTTCATCAGCAGTAGAGACTGTAGCGAGGGCTATGAACTAGTTTCTCTGTTTTACAAATGAAGCCTGTGTCCCCAAGTGTGTTCAGCATACCAGTATTTAGGGAAGTGAATTTCATGCGCTAAAAAGAAATGACACACTCCTTTTGATTGAGATCTGCAGCTCCCATCCTTCATAGCACGAAGCATTTGTGAAACAAAAGACTTGCTTCTGATCCTGTGTTCCCAGAGCTACTGACTGACTGTCCACCCGACAGGGATGTCTGTGTCTCAAGGATAACAGAATTCATAGGGCAAGAAAGGAAAGCATGGCTTCAGAGATGCTTGTCTGAGCATAAGTCACACTGAGATGATGAAACATGAAGTAGTTTGATTACTGGGTTCATGTGTACCCCTAAATACAGGGAGCATCAGCAACAGAATTGGAATTAAGGACGTTTTGGTTACTGACATTAGCATATAGGAGCAGGGGGTGTGTTTTAAACTCTGTGATGGGGACAGATACGACTGTGTTCCTGAATCCCCTGAGGCTTATCAAGTCCAGTGCCACTTGACTTTATACTATGTTGATGTCACTGTCTCAGAATCTACTGTCCGGTCTTTCATGAAGGACTGGGGAAATAGCCTGTGAGGCCCCAAAACCTGTTCAAGGTTGTGCTTTCTACCCCACAAGAGAACCATTCTTCTCCTGACTCTAGCTTTGGAGAGAAAATTCTTACATCACTCCTTCGTTCCATTTTTAGAGTGTGTTTTTCCCATGGCAGTATAACTCCACAAGAGAGCGAGAGACTGGGGGTGGAGGGAGCCCAGAGGTTAATGTTAGGTGTCTTCCTCATTCACTGCCCACCCTACCTATCTATATGTCTGTCTCTCTGTCTGTTTGTCTATCTATTCCCAGCAGTGTCTGTCTGTCTGTCTGTCTGTCTGTCTGTCTCTCTCTCTCTCTCTCTCTCTCTCTCTCTGATTTCTGCTAGAATGACTGGCCAGCAAGCCCCAGAAACCTGTCTCCCCTCTCCAGGGCTGGCATTACTCATGCTGATGCTCATGGCTTTTTCCGTGGATGTTGAGGATCTGAACTTGGGTCCTTTTGCTTTCATGGCCAACACTTTCCCTACCGAGCCGTTTCACTGGCCCCCTGACATTTTTCCTTTTATCCAGGAGTGTCTACATGGCATTTCACTCTGGATCAATTACCCACATACCAGGTTGTCTTCGGAGCTTCCAGGATTCAGTCACCGAGATTAAATCTGGCTTAATGAATTTGCTGGTGTATTCATTAGGACTGCTTTTGTTTCTGGCTCCCCATTTATTTAATAGACAGGAGAGCTGTCTGCCTGCTGGCATATGCATTGCATACTGGGACTCCGCTGAATTTGTTAGTTTGCTACAAGTGCTCTTTAATGGAATGCTTATTATGAATTCATTTTTTAATCACGCATCTCATGTGCACGAGAGGAGAGCAGTGTGGAACTGGCTGCGTGGAAGACATTTCCCTGGGGATGTTTTAACAATCAGAGTTGGTTATAGGATGGATTGACATAGCCAAATGCTTAGTAAAGGAAACTCAGAGGTAACAGTTTGGTTATTGATCTTTTATAAATTACCCTCAAGCAACGAGAGGAAATGAAAAGAGGTTATGTGGTTGTAGCTTTTCCTTATTAAGTGAGATAAAATGCTTTTTAACTTCAAGGTTCTCAACACAGCCATCCAGCTGTGCCATCAGGAAGAGGCTTCATATGTAATTGTGTGAATGAGAGAGGGTGACTTGTGTGTAGGGGGCACCATTAAAGAAAAGAAAGAGTCCAGTGTAAACACCCCGGCTTCCTGTTTCCAGAGAAACGCGCAGGGAAGGAGCAAATTGGCTGTTTTTAAGCATGCAGGACATAATTTTTGTTCTGATTACATAAGGATGCAATTGCCTTTTCAACCGCTTTTATAAAAAGACACTTAAATCTAAATGACTCTGATTTCTATCCCCATAAGAGTCACATAACAATACAGTCTTTTATTGGTTTGGGGAATCTGTGTAGATGAGTTTTGTATGTTTCAGAGTGGATATGTTTTTATAGTACTCTAGCATATTTGATTGCAATTTATAGTAGCTACTGTTTGGGGAAAGTCACATTTATTTGAGAGTAATATTTGGAGAGAGGTTTGCGATAGCCCTGAGAAAACTGGGACTGAATTGATCTTCCTGAAATAGCTATTCAACTCCAGACCGGGTATCAGAAACACTCACATGAGACTTGTGAGGCAGGAATCAAAACAGCCGGGCATGTTGGGGGGCGGGGCAGGCAGCTAGAAGAAGGATCATGGCCAATGTTCACGTCTATAGTCACAGTATGAAGATGGCCTAAGAGGATGACTTAAGGGACAACTGACAATGTGGTGTGGGACTCTCTGCCCTGACAAGTTCCAGACAGTGGAGAACCAGGTAGACAAAGTCCAGAATCCTGTCCCATAAATGCCGCCTGCATTGTTGGTAGACGTCCCAGGAGGTCTACAGCTAGCCTTGGTGGGGAGAGAAGAACAGAGTGAGCCTTTAAATTGCTTCTAAAGTAAAGAAGTGTGTCGTTCACATTCAGCCAAGAAGATGGTTTGCTAAAACTGAAAACAGAAGCAAAAGCAAAAGCCCCGTACATAGCCTTGTGGGAATACAGTACAATCCGGAGTTTCTGTGTCATCGCATAGTGCATGCGTGTTTCAGCTAAAGCATACAAAAGCTGGGGAAACCGTATTCCATCAGAGAGAGGAGAAAAGGAAAAAGAAAAGCAAAGAAAAACCCAGCATGATTCAGACCCTGGAATTAGCGGACAAACACTGCATTTCCCTTACTGTACTGACAGTAATGGAAGGTATGATTCTCACTGTGTGCTGCCCACACCAGCAGCTATAGCGCCCCCTATGGGCTCATTGGCAATACTGATTCTTTAGTCCTCTGTTTCTGATGCACCCTGGAATTTGATAACAGCAGATGGTAAGGAATGTATGGGCATTAAAGCTGCCGAAGCTAGAAGCTCTAGAGTTGAGAACGGTGTATGAACTAAAGGAATTCATCAGGTTAATAGCAGAATGGAAATGGGAGCTACTGACCTCGAATGTGGAGATATGAGGAGGTACAGAACAGAGAGGAAAGAAACAAATGGCAAGGAGGAATGAAAAAGACAAATGAACCTTAAGGAGCAATTTTCTGTGAGATGGAGACCTAGAAGAAGTGACTGAAGAAAGGTGAAGACAGACAGACACCTCCCACAGAGGATGTAGATGACAGAGAAATAGGAAGCCACTGCTTAGCCTCAGTGTGCAGGGTTTCTCCCTGCTACTCCAGTGTGGTGGCTAGTAGTCATTGTCAACATGTCTCGATCTAGAATCGCCTGGGAAGAGGGTCTCAGTGCTGGGTTTTCTGCCTAGGGTTGACCCATGGGAGGTTGTCTTGGTTGCCTTAACCGGCATAGGGAGACCCAGCCTACTGTGAACAGTGTCATTCTCTAGGTTTGGGTCCTGGACTGAGTGGAGAAATTAAGCAGGGGAAAACTCTCTCTCTCTCTCTCTCTCTCTCTCTCTCTCTCTCTCTCTCTCTCTCTCTCTCTCTCTCTCTCTCTCTCTCATTCCCTCTGCTTTAACTGTGTACACAATGTAACCAGCTCTTTCAAGTTGCTGCTGTCTTGATGTCCCATGTATTGGAATTGAGTTAAAACAAATCCTTTGTCTCCTGAATCGCCTTTTTCTCAGGATATTTTTATCATAGCAACATAAGCCAAATGAAGACCACTAGGTCTCTATTGAAAATGAACTTGAAGGTATCTATTAGAGCAACTGAATTTGGGGACACCAGACATGCCGACACTCCTGGAGAGTTACAGCCACTATTCACATGTGTGGGAATGCAGAAATGAGGAGACCGCTTTGCAAACCAAATAACAGAAAAGGCTTAACACCCAACAATTCTGTTTCTAGAGAAGTGAAAATTTATTATGAAGGGTTAAGCTTGTTCCCCACTCCCCCCATTCATGAGATCTCATCCGAACACCTCAAAATATGATGATGTTTGGAGTGACAATATCCAAAGAAACAACTACGAAAAGATGAAGTCCTAATCCTGTGTCACCTGTGTACTTATTGAAAGAAGAAGTCAGGACCCAAATACACATAGAGGGATGACCATGGCCTAGCACCGGCTTCAGACAGCCCTCTGTAAGTTACATAAAGTGACCCCAGCAGGAACCAACCAGATGACAGCATGATGTTGCAATCTCAGCTTCTAGGACTTGGAGAAAAACTAATTTTGGTTGTTCTAGCCATTTAGTCTGTGGCATTTTGTTAAGGTAACCTGAACGGTTTCATGTACTTCTTACCACACAAAAAATGTGTACTTGCAGGGTTGTAGCAGCTTCATTTGTAATGACTAAGTTGTGAAAATGGTTCAATGTCCTGTAACCAGTAAATGTATTGATAAATTGTATACATTGACTACTCATAGAACAAACTACATATGGTTCTTGTGGCAATGATCCTCAAATGCATTCTGCTAAGTGTCCTGGTTTCATTTCTGTCACTGCAATAAAATATCTTGACCAAAAGCTGCTTAGGAGAAAGATTCTAGCTTACAGTCCATGGAAGCCGGGAAGTCAAGGCAGGGCCTCGAGGCTGGCCACTTTACATGTACGTCCAGAACAAAGAAAAGCATCCCCTTCCCCGTGTTCTTTATTGGTTGCCCCCTCCTACAGTTTATGATCCAGCCCACGGAATGCTGCCACTCACATTTGGGATACATCTTCCCTCTTGGCCAGTAATCAATGCAGTCCCCACACCCATGCGCTCCCATCAACCTGAAATGAATAGTTTCTCGTTTAAGACTCTCTTTTAAAACTTCCCATCAACTAAGTGAAGGAAGACAGGCTCACAAGGTCTCATGGAATGTGATTCTCTCTATGTGGTAGTATAAAATGAATACGTGGAATTACAGACACAAATGAATACGTGGAATTACAGACACAAAAGCCACATTGCTGGCCACCAGGAGCTGAGTGTCACGGATGTGCACAGGTGTTTGGAGGCGGTAGTGAAGGGGCTGTTCAGCATCATGACTGTAGGTCATGGGTGATATGGTTGTGTGCACTGGTCCAAAAGCTTTGTCTTTATAGATCAACCAGGACAACCTAAGCAGTGGACTTTGCTATGTGTGTTTTTTTGTCGTGCACGTGCTTACTTTGTGTGGTGTGTGTGTGTGTGTGTGTGTGTGTGTGTGTGTGTGTGGTGTGTGTGGTGTGTGTGTGTTTCTAGTACTTGTTGTGTATGACTGCATGTGCAGGCCTGAGGACAACCTTGGGTGTCATTTCTCAGCTCTGGTCCACCTGAAGCTCTCCAAGGGGGTCAGGCTGACTGGCTAGGAAGCCCCAGGGATCTGTCCATCTCCTCCTCAGTGCTGGGATTACAAGTAAGGGCCACCACACCCTGATTTTATTTTAACGTGGATTCTGGGCAATGAACTTGTGTCCTCTTGCTTACATGGCAAGTACTTTACTCACTGGGCTATCTTTGTGTATTTCCCAGGCCCTAGTATGTATAAATTTTTAAGTTAATTAGAAAAGTAAAGAAAAATAAGTAAAAAGAAAATAGAGACAATTTCAAATAAATGAAAACGAAGGAATTTGTCACCAACAGACCCATGCTATAAGTGAAAGGGCATCCTTTAAATGTCCTTTAAAAGAAAATGATACCAGATGGATACTCCATCTGCCTTGTTTAACACCCTAGGTATGATTTTAGCAAGGAATATAGAAGATCAGAGAAATGATGTGTTTTTAGAAAGCCCATAGAATTGAGGTTCTATTAGAGATAGAATGTGTCCATACTCTCATTTATTTAGCGAAACGTCACAGGTGCCCACTGTGTGTTAAGCATAGTTCTGGTTTCTGATCTTTGCAATAGAGAATCAGGCCCTTTGCTCATGAGCAGTGGGGCAAACAAGCCTGTCTGTATCAGCAATAAGATGCAGTTGTGTCTACTGTCTTCACTGGCCAGTTCTGTAGTCCCCCATTCTCTGCCTCTGGGAGCTGCTGCCTTAGGCCTGCTTCTCTTTTTCTTTCAGGCAGCATTCAATCGGGGCTTCACAAAGAACATGAAGCTTGAAGCTGTGAACCCCAGGAATCCAGGAGAGCTGTGTGTGGCCTCTGTGGTCAGTGTGAAGGGGCGGTTGTTATGGCTCCATCTAGAAGGTATGTACAGTCAACTGCTGTTCAGGAATACTTGGGGGGGGGTCCTCTCCAGAGGATGGAGTACAGGAAGATTCGGCACTCTCATAAATGCCCCTCTTGTTACTCTTCTGTTTAAACAGATCTTAAATTATTCAGTGCTCTTAAATAAGTGAAACTAATCAAATACAAATTCATTCCGAGACGCTCATCATAACTAATAATTTCATGAAATGAGATGCTGGAAGATAATTATGTTTGGAACACACTGGTCTTTTTACATCTATGATTATAAAAGCTAATGTTGCAATTAAATTAATATGAGTCACTGAAAATGGTATTTGAGGTCTTGGTCATTATGAGCATAAAATGGTAGATTTGCATTTTAATGTGGGCAATACCCTTCATTTTGTTTTCTTCTGTAGATGTTTAATTTTTCCTTAAATACTAACTGGAGGGTGGCTTCTCTCTCCAAATACATTTAAGTTTTTTTTTTTCTTCAGTGATGTTGAGACAGTTCTTTATAGATAGTTTATTTTAGAATATGAAGAAAATTCACAGTGTAATGTATTTTGTGAATAGAACATTTTAGATTTAAGTACAACATTGTGTCTTCCATGTGTTGCATTTTGAATTAGGAGTAATTAAAGTAGATTTAATCTCTAAGGATTTCCAATCTTTTCATAACATGATGGCAGAACTCTGATGTTTGATGCATATACAAAACTGTAAGAATAGATAAGATTATAAAAGACTTCAAGATCTCCTGGTATATGTTTACTTTACATCTTATGACATGTTCCTGTGACTATGTCTCCTAGTTACTTTTCTATTATTGTGATGAAACACTGTGATCAAGGCAACTTATAAAAAGAAGGCATTTAATTGAGCTTGTGACGTCAGAGGGTTGGAGTTCATAATTGTGGCATAAAGCCTACAGCAGGAACCACTGAGAGTTCACACCTTGACCTCCCATCATGAGGGAACAGTGGAAATGGCAAGAAACCTCAAGGCCTACTCCTCACACACCTTCAACAAGTCCACACCTCTCAATTCTTCTCAAACCATTCCAGATGCCGGGGGTCTGTGCTCTGACAAGGACATTCTAATTCAAACTACTACACTATTGGAAAAGAATGTGTGGAAGAAAGGTCTTGAATTGGTACTAATATCATGTGATCCTTATTTCATTTGGAAGCAAATCTGAAAATTACATGCTGCGTTTTCAGATTAGTTCATAGTCTCATAAACATTATAGTCATGCAGATTGGAAGATGTGTAACACGGTCATCTTAGATGTCATTGTGTCACTAATTTCCAGATAATGATGTAAACATTGTGTAGTTTAGGTGTCAAAAATCCGTCTAAATTAAGTGAAATTCTGAGAATGGGTTTTGCTTTGTGGATTCCTAGTGAATGGCTTCTGCTCGGAAGCAATCAAAACAAAGTCACAGGCAAAACGATGACACTTTACAGTCACAAAGGGGACACCTTTGGTATTGGTGCTACTTGTAGACTCAGGTCAGCTGCGGTTGGAGACACAAGATCATCCCCAAGGCCTCTCATCACTGACTTAACTTCTGACTGTGTGTGTTGAGCTATGCTAATGAGACTCTGCCTTAACTGCAAAACAGAAATGGTGACGTTAGAAGCCCATGTTTCCTCTTTATTATTTAGCATGTTATGGTTGAGATTCCATGGCAGTCATTATTTATTTAGCAGTTTCTTCTTTCAGTATACTTTGCAGCTGTTAATTACCTAACACAAACAGCAGTAAGAGTGTCCTGATTTTTATAGCTGGAGAAAGCAGCTAAGCCATTAAGATCTGCCTGCGGTTCATTTTCACTGCTCTTGACATTTTTCGTTGCTTAATTCACTAGATGCTGCGACTTCCTGCTTCTTGAAGGAGAGTGATGAGCAACATTTAATGCATATTTAACATTTTCAACCATACTTTTTTTTTTTCTGATCTTCTAGATATACAAAGTTTGGGTTTTATTGGGGGAAAAAAATCTACCCAAAACAAAAAGTCCACCTCATGTCCAGTCTTATTTTTTTTTTTTACAGTGCTTCATGTAGTAATGAAAACTAGGAAGCAAAGATTCGAAAAAAAAATATCCATTTTCCAGATCTATTTTTAAAGTGCTTCTAAACAATTGGTCGAATATTTTCTAAAGACTGTTGAGTATTATATGGCATTATTGGTTAAAGGCATACACCTGTTTCTTCACTTAAAAGATATTTGCTGTGAAAATGTGAGGACCTACATTTGGATGCTGAGTGCCCATGTAAATAGTTGCTACAGAGTGACCCTGTCATTATCAGGGCTGGGAAGGCAGAGAAAGGTGGATCCCAGGGACACTCTGGTTACCCTGTCTAGCTGCATTGCTGATCTCCAGGTTCAGTGGAGAGACCCTGTCTCAAAGTAAGATGGATAGTGATTAAGTAAGCCACTTTACCCTGCCATTTGACCTCTATATGTGCATATATACGTGTGTGGGAGTGCGCTAAGGTGTGTGTACACATACACATAATCACACCCCCATCCCACGCATGCACACAACACATGTTAAATTCCAGACCATCTTCTTGGTTTTGCATTAATTTTATTTTAGTTTTGTTTGTTTAGACTTTGGGCTTAAAGGTCCTTTTACTTTCTAAAGCAACAACTCAGTGACACTGATTTCTCTTCATTTTATAATTTTATCTACACACAGCATCCCCATCCTCAGACCTGGGGGTAAAATGGTAGCGCTTCATTATGGTCACTTTGTGGCTATTAAATTACTTTATAGGGTAATGATTATTCTGATTACAGGCCATTTATTTGACACTTTAAATTTATAAAAGTCTTTACAACAATTTTATTAGTTATTTTAATGCATTAAATCAGTTTGAAGTCTTTTCAGTGCATGGTTGATTGACCACTTTTAAGTAATTAAAATGATCATTTCTAGTTAATATTTGACTCCTTCAGAAGCCAGATCACTCTAAAGTATCTTTAGAAGGTCTTTTGTTAAAAAGAAATCAATGAATAGAGTATATGAGATAAATGTAATATTTTTAGTTCACATTGGAAAATGATTCTAATTCTCACAAACCACTGAGAAGAAGGGAGACATAACAGGGCTGAGCGTCTCGCGATGGACCCTGCGCTGCTTGCTCTCATCTCATTATTCCAGTGTAGGGAATATGAAGCTAGGAGTGCCCTCCATAGACAGCCCCCACGTTCCCTTGCGATGTCTCCAGCATTGCAGCTGTGAGCTGGACTGCATGCTCACCAGTCGTTCGTCTCACTAACTGGTGAAGCTTACCCCAGGTCACTTTCTTGTGCAGCGGATGTGGCCTGGTATTGTCCATGGTTCCATGGCTCTTTTGTCGTTAAGTGGGGTCAGATCAGTGTGTTGTTTTCTGCTGCCTCTCCTGTCACACCCTCTTTGTCATCATCCTTTTTTCTCAGATGCATGATGATGTACAAGTTGCCAGTCCCTATCCAAAATGCTTGAGAGCAGAAATCTTTAGGATTTTGAATATTTGCTTGTATGTGGGATTCAAATCAAAATGTGAAATCACATCACATCTCAGAGAGAAGTAGGGAGAGGGAGAGAGAAAGGGAGGGATCTAAAAGTAACTTATGTATTATTTTTAATAGACTGTACAAAATAACCAAACCATGTACTGGGTAGTTTCTTCATGAGATGTCCTACTGGCGCACTGAAAGTTTCACATTTTAGATCATTTTGTGTTGGGGCTGTGTGGATTAAGGGTTGTCTACCTGTACATCCACGTATAGAACTTTATTGCATGTTTCATGGGAGACCCAGTGATACTCAGCTCACATTTTCAGTAATTAATACCAGAAACTTTTAAAGTGTCTGGGCATACGGTATTAAATTAATGAACATCACTGCACAACCTCACCAGTATCCATTTCCATTTCTGATCTTCAGATGGAACTTTGGTACCTATTACACAAACTCCCATGGATTTCACTGCAGCCCTTGGCTCTGACGTTCTGTCTCTATGAACTTCTTATAAACCCCATGTGGTTGATCCTACAGTATTTGTCTGAAAATAGTTTGGTGCAGGATTTGCTTTTCTGCTTATATCCTATTCCATAAAGATTTGCTCTTTTGTACTTTTTGGTCTGCATATGTGTAGCACTGTGCATGTATGTATGTCCATATGTTTTGGGTGCACATTTGTGTGTACGCACATACATATGTGTGTGTGCATACTTGCATGTGGAGACCAAAGATTGATGCTGATTTGCTCTCCACCTTACATACTGAGGCAGGGTCTCTCACTTGAACCCAGAGTTGCTGATTCAGCTAGGATAGTTAGCCAGAGGAGCTCCCCTGCCTCCTCTGCCAATGTGTCCGGATCACAAATCTATAAGCCCGGCCACCATTTATATGAGTGGTGGGTCTGTATCTTTGTCTGTGTGGTCCTCGTCTGTACCAGGTCCTTGTGCTTGTGTGGCAAGCACTTTGCCGGGTAATTCATCTCCTTAGCCCCTTCTTGCCTCTTTGATCTTCACAAACCTGGCCACTTCATCGGCAAGATTATTAAAATGCAAGAAGCTCATGATTATTCAGAGTTAAAACTTGAGTTGTCAGAGTAGCACTCCTTATTCCCGAATATAATGACATGATGCTTCTATTTTTTCATCCCTGCTGCTTATTTTCTTTCATGGAATTATTTGTTATTCAGTCTTTGACCCAAGCAGCTACAACCTGGGCGTCACTGGGTGTTGTTGATGTGGGGAAGTCAGAATGAGCATTCTCTTCAGTCATCAGGCCTCTCTCTGGCACCTGTGCCATTGCCTTTGCTGGTGGCATTTGCCCTCATGATCACAGAATGGATGCTCTACCTTTAGGTATCATCTCAGCATTGCTGGGAGGAGAAACATAGAGGTACTAAAGGCATATCAAATATGTCTGGTTTTGATTTTCTTGGGCATCTCCTGTGACATAAACTGCAATTTCACTGGCTAAAGCTAGAATATGTGACCATCACAGTTCCCCAGTAATTTTGTTTCGGGTTTCTACTGGAAGAGATAATAAGTAAGTAATTTTTGGATCACCAGTCTGGAGTGGCACATTTATTAGATTCGCAAGTCGCTGTGCCACATTTACAACTTGTCATTAATTGGAAATCCTGCAAGATAAGCAGGAGCAGGTGCTGAGGACAGAGATGGCCAGGGGGCCCATGAAAAGCATTCTGTTAAATGATATCCACATATAAGTGAGAGAGAAGGGATCAGGTACAGTTACAGATGGAATCATGGGGGGAAATAACCTATGTTTGCATTCCTTCTAGGCAATAGCTCTGCCCTGCAATGCTGTATCCTAAAGTCCAGGGCTTGGTGGCCTTGATCTTGATTTTAAGACTTGTGATGCTCTTGATTTTATCACTGTAATTTCTTGACTATGACACTGCTCTACGGGGCTAAAGGAGCAGAACACTCACTGATCTTTGGCCTTTCCCTTTCCTGTGTTTTACCCAGTCCTTAGTAAAATATTTAAGCAGATAGACTAAGGTTGGTCCTGGAATCTTATCTAAACAGACCTAGGTTCTCTGAAGCTATAAAGAACAGGCCATTAAAATTAAAGGTCAAGAAAGTGAAGCTGGCTTGAGGGAATCATTACATTGCTTCTTCTGCTACCACCTCTACTATTATTATTTGGGATATTCTTATTTAGACTGGGACCCATGTATTCCAGGTTGGTCTTGAACTTACTATGTAGCCAAGGATATCTGATCCTCCTTCTTTCACTTCCAGATGATGAGATTTCCGGCATGAGCCACCATACCCAGCCTCTTAACACATATCCCTGACATAGCAGGCTTCTGGGAAATTGAATGTGATATAATTTTATTAATAGTGTTTATTTCCGACTGAAAGCATTCTTTTTAATTTGTCTTTAGGGCATTTATGCAGCTTTGTCAAAACTTGTGTGTTTGTTAGTTTTCTGTCACCATAACAAAAGAGCTGGATAACTTATTAAAAGAAAAACTTTGACAGGCTTGATGGTGCACACCCTTGATCCCAGCATTCAGGAGTCAGAGGCAGGTGAATCTCTCTAAGCTTGAGGCCAGCCTGGTCTACAGAGTGAGTTCTATGACAGCCAGGACTGTTACACAGAGAAATCAGAGAGAGAGAGGAAGAAGAAGAAGAAGAAGAAGAAGAAGAAGAAGAAGAAGAAGAAGAAGAAGAAGAAGATGATGATGATGATGATTTTTTTTTGGCTCAGTGTTGTTGGTGATCATCCTCACTGTGTAGGTCTTTACTGGGGGAGCTACACATTCGTTACCTGACTAATCTTCTTCACTCTCTTTGGACCCCTGCGTTCTGGGCAAAGATGGTGAAAGGATGCTGAGTGTGAGGTTTTTTTTTTTTCTAAAAACAAGAGGTTCAGTTCATAATCTCCAATGCTTGCTTTGAAGTTTGATAAAGGTTTCTCTGTGACCTTTTGTAATTCTCCATCTTTTCCAATTTTGTCTCCTTTCTGTCTTCTGTCTCTTATTGTCCTGTTCATTCTTGAGCCTCTCCTCCATCTTTCCTAGACTCCTAAGATGGGTAGGTTTGCCTTCTCACTCTCTCCTCTTCATAAACCAGCATCCTTGGCTTCACTCTTGTTTGTGGTCTCTATGGTGAGAGTCAGTATCATTCAGGGTCTCTTTATTACCATTGCCCATGTGCAACCACACATTTCCCCATGATTTCAGATGGTCATTTTTGTGTCAACAAAATGAGTGCCCCACATTCCTACCTAGAGCACTTGTCCCCTTTCACGCCCATCTTTATCTCTCTGAATGCCTCCCTTCCGATGTCTGCTTCTCTGTAATGCCCACTTGCTCTTCTTCTTGACTCTATTGCCTGACTCACTGGTACTATTACTTTACCTAAATCAAAAATCATAAAGCCATCCAAACAAGGAGCTTTGTCTGTCTGCTCCACCAGAATCTTTCCTGAGGCGTTCACCACTTCAGTCACCGTCTCCATCTCTGTCGCCTTCTCATGGCCACATTCCAATCTGGGTCTTTGTCATTATGGTCCTAATTCAACAGTTTTCCAGCTGCTTCATCTGTCACCTTTCTGTGGCTTGAAGCATTTATTTTGTGAAGTACAGGTGCAGGCCTCCTCTAGCAGCCAGTGAGTCTGTTTCATATAGGGTTAAGGCTGGATTCCATGGCACAGCATTCAGGAGTCACACCCCTGGGTGTAAGGTCTTGAGTTCTCCTTGATCTTGAAACCTTGCTTGTTATTTGTTTGGCTCTGTAGATTGTGTCCGAGGGTAGACCTTCCCTGTGCATGCTAGTTCTGGGATTGCCTGAAGAAGCATCTGCATCCTGCTTAGAGTCCTGTGTGCTCAGAGCACCAGCTGATGGGTCGGGGCATGTGCTTTGAATGCTGAACTTGTAGTAGGTGGTACTTATTATTAGGCACTGCTTTTTCTCCTCCTCCTCTTCCTCCTCTGCCATCTTTACTTTTTGGCATCACTTGGGAGTTGAAACAAGAGCCTCCCGTGTGATAGGCAAGCCTTTGGCCACTGAGCCTCGGTTCCAGCTGAGGCCGCACCTTTCCTTCACAAATCTGTTCCTTCAAGGATCCTATTCTCCATTAGAAAGAGAATGTATCCTCAAACATGCTAATATTGTTCTTGGTATTATAAGCTATACTGTGTGACTCTGTTTCTGTCTCTCCATCTCACCCAGCATAGTGTCTACAGTGTCTATCCACAACCTCATTGCCTGCACAATGTTTGCTGAACAGATAGGAAGAATAAATACAATTTGTTACAGAAACCAATAGCAATTGCAGGGGTCACCATCTCTTAAGAACTGTCTTGTGTCTGAGTGAGGTGTTCCACACAAGTATGCCAACAAGTAAAAATTTCTCAATCCACTTTTCAAAATCTTGGCTGAGTTTTCATAACCACCTTCTACATCAGTCCAATGTACAACCCACAGACTAAATATCACCTGGGATAGCTATAAATGTGCCCAATAAAATCGGAACCCTAAAGACTCTGAGATTAGTTTGCAGTTTTGTGACTTGCATGTTTCTTCGGTGTGAACTTTGTGGTTGGCAATGCTGCTTCACAGTGTCACACCAAGTGAGTACATGGATGCTCTTGCATCTTGTGGTGTGTAGGGTGTGCACCATGAACGATGTGTGCCCCAAGAGAGTTTTTCATCTAGCACAGCCCAGGGAAAGCTAAAGATTGACACCCTGTGTCTATATCATCGTCAACAAGAGTCTCAGCCTTGCTGAGATCTTATACTTCCAAGTCCCTGGGAACTGGGCCCGGAACCTGCATATTCAAGTCCCATTCCCAGGTGCTTTGTACAAGCACTAAGTCACCATCCACACTAGTTAGTCAGGCTAGCCAGGTAGCTTTGGTTCTGAGAGACCTGTTTGACCCACCTCCTTCCTGTTCTAGGAGACAGTGCAGAAAGCAGCATCTTATGCATTTCCGTCATTTGTGGGAAAGCCGGTAGTTAATAAACATTTGCAAACACTGCACAAATACAGTAAAGGCAAGTACAAATAGGAAATAATTCTCTTTTAAGCCAGCCTGGACAGCTCGCACAGCTCTATAAGGAGGTATGGCCTGTGTGTATTTTGGAGAAGGCACTGACATAGACCAGACCGCGAGAGCAATCATAATAGCTTTTAGGTAGATGAAAAAGCTGGTCCCAAGGTGTGTTCTTTCGGGGAAGAGGTTGTAAATACAGCCTTGTGTTGTGTAAATGCAGATTTGTGTTGCTCTGGAAGCTGATGCTTGGACAATCAGGTTTGTGGGGGCTCAGGCTGGCTCTAAGTGGAACCGAGGTTATGATGCTGTTAATGACAGACTGCGGACACTGCTCTTGAAGGCTTTGCAGAGGAACCATGTGTGTCGGGGGAGGGGGACACTTCAGATTCTGTCACTGGGATGAGAGTGACTCTCGATGAACCTGCACCTGTTGCCACCAGCCTGCAGAGCCTGGCCTGACCTGTCTGCTTGTGTGGGTAACCATAGTAATTCCACTAATAAGATGTGGGCCTCCATAAGAGAAGGTGCTTGATATGCCATCCCTAATAAAATGAAAATAGGACATGAACCCTTCTCAAGTGCCAGGTGTAAGTCTCACATCTTCACACACAGACTGCCTGCTGCTGCTTCTCTTCTGTACCTCAGATTACACAACTTGAAAATGGGATAGAGAAGTCCCTGTTTTCAGCGTTGTTCAGAATTGTGGGAAAAGCCCCTGGTTTTCAGGATTATGACGGACTAAACTCATGGACAATAGCTGGCCTGTGGGAAGAACTATGAATGTCTTCCCTGTGGAGTGTGTTTCCCTCTATGTGTACATACATATGCATGAGCATGTACACATAGGCATGTATGCATACGCACAGACCACAGACAGTCACTCACTCACACACACATATGCATGTACACATGTACACACAGTTCCATTCTCTTATTCCTTCGGAGTTTGGCTCCAAGGCTGACAAAGAGATGCTCCAAAAGCTCTTTTGTTGCTTGGCATTGCAAAGGGACAAGCACAGCAGGTCACAGCTGGGGCTCCACCCATCACCTGGTTCTGGTTGCTTTTCCCTCATCTTATGTTTTCTCTTTTTGTCTCATCCTTAAGCTTGTCCATATTTGCCGTGCCCTTTAACTCTGACTAAGAACTTTAGCCAAAGTGAAGTTGTTCCCTTAAGCACTGCTTACCTTTTCCCCATCCCAGCATTTAAGTAAGATGAACAGCTTGCACCGATTCTATTACTGAAGTAAATGGAAATCATTATTTGTATCATGGTTGGCTCTGAGGCTTACTCCCCTGGCATCCCTCTTGCGTGTGGTACCCCGTAGCATCACCACTAATTGACTGGTGCTTTCTCTCTCTTGTGGCTTGCTGGAAGTGACATAGCAGCATATCTTTGGGACCTTGGCAGGATTGGGCTCCTCGCTAAAGGGTCCTGCCAAGCCATCCCCCTGTGTCATCCCGACATTCCTGGGTTTAAAGAGATCACCATCTCTACTGAAGTAGCTTGTGGCGTTGACTAGATTGAGCTGCAGTGCACAGTTCTAGCAATCACACAGGCAAGCAGAGTCTTGCGACATACGATGGCAGGACAAAGGCTACAGGAGATGGGAAATCATCTTAATGTTCCTATATTATTTCTACAAATTCAGATGCTTGTGAATTTGCCTCAGGACTACCAAAGTTCTTCTTTTTAGCAGTGGTTTCTTTTTATTTTCTTGGACGGCAACTTGCTTTTTATTGATTTGAACCTGATGGCAAGACAACCTTTATGCACAAGATGCTTCTTCTCGACTGTGCTGCGTTGTTACTATTCTGGAGATTGCGCAGGCTCTGTTTGTAAGAAATAACATCCACAAAGGCCCCAAACCCACAAAGTATCTTGGGTTAGACTCTCACTGTTGGTCTTTTCTCAGGTGATACCATCATTAGTCCCTCATATTTGCTCTCAGATTGATTTCATGCACACATAAATATCCGTGTCCTCACAGACACAGAGCATCATGTGTTTATACTCATGGGTCCAGCCTGTCTTTTCTCACTCCACAGTGCATCTTGGAGATTATTACACTAAGTATTTAAATAGCTGCAGAATGTGCCATCACTGGAATATGCCCAATATTATTTGAAAACTTTCCCATGGAGGGGCTCTCTGCTTCCTTATGGGAAGATGATTCTTCTAGACAAGCTTGAGAGAGTGAGGGTGATACAGATGAGATGCAGCTTAGACAGAGGCAGGGCTCAGGTCTTGGCTAGAAGGGTGTTTTCTTTTCATAAAGATTTTGATTTGTTCTTCAAGAATTGCATGCAGTGTGTTCTGCTTGCCTATGAAGGGACATATTGCCTTGCGTCTTTGGTGAAGCGTCTAGGTTTGCTTCTAGAATCCCAGAAGTACCTGAAGAAGCAAGCAAGAGTCCTGGACATGTGCATCATTTTGTAAAGCTGTTGGGTCTCCCGGCTTGGAAATAATAGCTTTCCCTTAAAAGGTTATCTGGAGTCTGGCCAGATGTATGTACACTTATGCAATTATCACAGCAATCGATAAGGCCGATGAAAGGAAATAAGCCACTGCTACCCAGCGTCCAGAATGGGGTTTAAAAGATGGGGTCAGGAAAAATTTTCTGGGTGATACCCATATTGCTTTTTTAAGCATGTGTTCTCTCTCTGTCCCTTCCCCGCCCCCCCCCCAGTGTGGCATATGCGCACACACTCCACTTACTTCCATTCATCTTACTGACAGCCCGTGAGGGACTTTGGTGCCTTCCTCTCCTTGTTCCCCGCCATATTTCCTTAAGACATGGTCTTTCACAGAATCTGGAGCTCTGGCCTGGTCTGGCGAGTAAGCTCTTCGGATGCACTTCCCTACCCCCATCAGTGCTGGAGCTGAAGTTATGCCCAGCTGTGCTCAGCTTTTGATGTAGATGCCAAGGAACAAAACTTAGGTCTCATGCTTGCAGGACAGGTACTCTTACCCTGTAAGCCAGCTCCTCAGCCTGGAGAAGCCGTTTTGCTATCCTATCTCATTTCCAAGATTCCTTCAGAGGCAAGATTTACAGTGGAAGAGAAGCAGGAGTGTACGTTCCTTGAGGGAAAAAAAAAAGTGACTTATACCTCTTAGCTCATCAGTGATTGTGTAATGGGGTGGGGAACACGATGAAAGAACCCTAAAGCATGGTAAAGGCAGCCATAGCGACATATTGATGTATGATTATACAGAAGTTTACTATTCAAGCCTTAATATGACATGATGCTTGAGCCAGCAGAACATGGGTGGTGGGACTTAAGCGGTCAAGTTCACTCCATACTTCTTTTTGAAGTACTACTTTGAATAACCTAGAAAATCTTCTTTGTGTCTAAACGCAATCTAAAAATGCAGATGTTTCTGGTGGATAATTTAACCTTTGGGAAAATGGTTGTGACACTAGAAAGCAGTACTATTTTTATGAACCCTAAGTCGAGAAAATGATTTCGTACTGTGGAAAACATCTTCAACACCCTTTTTGTTGGACCCTCTAGGAATCATGAGCTCTTCAGGACGCAGAGAGTTTTGTGTGTGTGTGTGTGTGTGTGTGTGTGTGTGTGTTCAAGTACATGTGTTTGCATGTTTATATGGAGGCCAGAAGACAAACTTCATTATTGTTCCTTGGGTCTGACCACCTTAATTTTTGAGGCAGTGTCTCTCATTGTGCTGGAATCTAGGGATCTGCCTGTCTCTGCCTCCCTCAAACTAAGTGCAAACAGGAGCCACCCGGCCTGGCTGTAAAAACCAAAACCTGGACTTTGGGGCTCATGCCTGTGGGGCAAGCACTTTACTGGCAGCACATTTTGTTTTCATCAACACGTTGACTTAGTATTCAATTAAGAATGCTCACTTAGTAAGTCATGGGCTCACTTTTCCCAATAGCGTCCGAAGGGGTTGTGAGTCATGGAACTAGCAGTTGGATTTGGGCCGTTTTGTGTTTGGGTCTTGGTGTTTAGCTTCTTGAAGTTACAGGGAGTTGGGACAGGCAGGTCAGGGGAAAATGTGATTTCAAATTCAGTAGATTTGGTGTGATAACATGTGTGCCTGATGGGGATTACAGCATTCTTTTCATCTTAAATATCGGTGAGGACACCGAGGCAAAGTAGATTCAGAGTCACCAGCTGTTAATAGATCTCATTTCTTACCTGTTAATTCTTAGTTTGAGAGTTTATCCTTCCAAGTGCTCTTTTTTTTTTCCTTGCTATTTGATTTCATGTAGAATTTTCTTCTGCTCACTGGTGGAATGTATTCCAATTTTTTTCCTTCATAACCAAGTGTGCTTGATATTTCAGCTGCCACTGTAGATTTCTGGTCTTTTCTTAGAATTCCCCAGCTGTGGTGTTGGTTTATCACAGGCCATAGTTGTAATTAGGAAACAGGATGTGGTAGTTAGACATATCTCCTGAAAAAAGAAAGATATTCCTACAGGAAAGTATTTATTATAACACAGTTAGCACCTGCAGTTCACAAATTGAGCCGAAAGATGAGCAAGTCTAGAGCCTGGGAGATAGCATAGTTGGGAAGGTATTTACTACAGAGGTCAAGAACTTTTGTTTGATCCCCAGGAAAAAATACTAGTGTAATGGTGTGTGTGTTTAACCCCAGCGTGAGGACACAGAGGCAGATGGATCCCTGGGGCTCGCTGAGGGGCCTACTTAGGATCTCAGGGCCAGGAACCCTATCTCAAAAACTCAGGTGTAGGTGTCTGCGGCCTGAGAAATGACACTGGAAATTGACCTTTTGCCTCCACACTCAATTTGCATATACGTGCAACTGCACATACACAAACATGACTACACACAAATACATATACATATACAAAAAAAGAGCCACACCAGTCAACACTGAGAGGCAAACACATCCTCTCAGGAAACTGCCTTATCTCTAGTCTGTTCCTAAAGAGTGGTTTCCCTGTAGCTGTTGCTCTGGCCTGTAATGTTTGCTTTTATTTAGTTGACAGTTACTCTTTGCTTGTGTGGAACGAATTCTGTCATGGTGGCTTACAAGCTGTACCACATGTCTTCAATTTCATAGCTACTCTTAGGAAAGGGGACATCTGTTCCTTTTTTGAGCATATCTGGCTCTGATCCAGTTTTTTCCTAGCATCCTTCTTCCCTCCCTACTTTTAGGGCAATGTCTATCTTTTTTCCCAACGCCTGTTTTATGTGAACTATCTCAGATTCTCACCGTTAAGTAATTTCAACATTTGTATCCATCTTAAGAGTACACACTCTACAAGTCATCCTTTTATACTATTATCATTAAAAAAAACATTTTCAGGAATGCATTTCTCAGTCTTAGGGATGCTTTCATGTGTGTGTGTGTTTCCTTCTGTTTCTTTTTAGTACCCATTGTATTGGTTTCTTCCCTTTGCAGGTTTGCAGACTCCAATTCCAGAGGTCATTGTGGATATGGATTCCATGGATATCTTCCCTGTGGGCTGGTGTGAAGCAAATTTTTACCCCTTGACCACACCGCACAAAACAGTCTGTAAGTGTTGCCCAGTGGAAAGAGATGATGAAGACATAGTGTCCATAATCTTGGTGAATAAATGGGCAGTTTGGTACAGGAGGTTGTGAAAATCAAGTTTCTAGGTGTTCTCAGGATTGCCAGTATTATTACTGTCACAGTTATTCTTTAAGTGCTAGTATCAAACAGACATTTGGACTTTTTGTTTTGTTTTGTTTTTGTTTTTTCAAGCCAGGATTTCTCAGTGTCTTTGGAGCTGTCCTGGAACTTGCTCCATAGACCAGGCTGGCCTCAAACTCACAGATATCCATCTGCCTCTGCCTCTCGAGTGCTGGAATTAAAGGTGTGTGCCACTGCCGCCTGTCAATTTGAATGTATTTTTATAGGTGACAGTAAGGAGTATATTAAAGGAGGTCATGCAATCCACTGTTTTGATTGGGAAAACTTAGAATAGACATCATATTTTTTTTATTTTCTTACTTCCTCCCTATTTTTGAGAAAGGGTCTTACTATGTAGCCTATGTTATTTTTTTAATTTTTGTGTATGTATGTGTCTATGTGTGTATATATTTATATGTGAGTATATATGTACATCTCTCCAGGTCCTCCATTAGTATTTATTTTTAATAAATGATTATCACCTTTATAGAAAGGTGGACCTTAGCCTGATTTATATGCTACATTTTTGTTGTTAATCGGTCTTGACTGAGATCATTCTGCGTTTTCTATTAGCAGCATATTTTTTCCAAGGCAGGGTCTCACTATGTAGCTTTGACTGTTCTAGAACTCATTATGTACACCAGACTGGACTCAATCTCACAGAGATCCACCTGCCTCCTCCTCCTGAGTGTTGAAATTAAAAGCATGCACCAGTATGCCCAGTGCAGCATCTGTTAATGCTAATCAAGTTTCTACAAGTGTTAGAGTCTGTTTGAATAAGAGTTCAAGTTTGCCTCCTTTGCAGCCCAAGGTCTGGTGAAGGCACAGATGCAAATGTTGGAGCTGGAGAGACAACTCGGTGGTTAAGAGGATGTGTTGCTCTTGCAAGGGAGCCTGAGTTCGGTTCCTGGCACCACATCAGGCAGCTTAAAACTACCTGTGTCCTCAGCTCTAAGGGATCTGGCACCCTTGACTGGACTCACACACACACACAACCTCACACAGACACACTTGCATAATTAAAATTAAACAAGTCTTCAAAGAGACAGTAGCAGAATGCTCTCATCTCCCCAGGTTATTATTTGCTCGTGAACTTGAATATTTGACCAGGCACATGGCTGGCTGCCTGTTCTTCTCCCACTAATTCAGCATTTTCTTTTCATTGAGGTTGATTTGGGGGTATGTTATTTTGGCAGTATTCTCCTTAATCACAATTTCTGTCGAGTTTGCAACAGTTTATCTTAATGTGTGTTTATGTGCAGTACAATATGTGCTCTCTTTATCTTCCTTATTAAAAGTGCCCTTTAAAATAAAATAGTCAGTAGATTAGTGATAAGATTAAATATACTTACAAATTTCTCTTGCTTGATAAAGCCATATCTGTTTTATTCTAGGAGATATTATGTAAATTTTGTGGCTTGACTTCAACAACTTTTTAGTTTTAAGAATAGACACAGGGCTCATCTTAATACAAATTAATATTATAATTGTTATATATTATTATTATCACATATTATAATAAATTATTAAGACTTTGTCCTAAAAACCACCCTCATTATTTAGAGGCTTAAAAGACTTAGAGAAATCCTGTCCCATTCAGAAATAATGAGGGGCGGGGGAAGCAGCTCTGTTGAGACAGGGCATACCTACATGGCTACTACCCTGAAGCCCAATGCTGTGCAGGTTGGGTGTGTTGTTAACCCCAGCACTTTGGAAGGGTGGTCCTGGAGGATCAGACATTCAAGGGTGCTGGCAACTGCATGCCGAGTTCTAGCCTGCATGAGGCCCTGTCTCTAAATAAATAAAACAGGGTACACTTTTACACTAAGCCATTAGAAAAGAACTAACCTTACTAACAATGTCATTTTCACTTTCTTTTCCTATTTTACAGCAGAAAAGAAGAGAAAGATTGCAGTTGTACAGCCGGAAAAACAGTATGTTATTTTATTCCTTCCCCCACCCCACCCAAACTGCATGCTTAGCTACAAAGGGCCTGAGTGGTTTCCTTGAGGCATTAGCTAACAAGCATCTGGCCATTGCTGGTGAAGCTCTTATTCCTGTGTGGTCATTATGTGTAAAGTGCAGAGCCCACTCTCAGTGCGCTCTACAGCCCTGTGGTTACGTCTCACATTTTATTCTACATGGATGGAAATGACTGTCCCTGGCACTGATGCTTGGTGGCCTCATACAACAAGTGTAGTTTACAGATGGGGGATCTGTTTGGCTGACCCTGAAGCCACCCCAGACCACCTGTCACCCAGCGGGCTGACAGTCAGAAGTTGCTTTACTCCGTCATATCTTAACATCCCATTTACAAACAACACTTTTGAGGGTTTTTTAAAAAATATTAAACTTGGTTCCATGTGTAAGAAATGCGGGTTTTTCCATAATGGTGTAGATGTAGGCTGCAATTTTGGGGAAAGGGGTGTTTTAGGGTATAGCGTTGTACATGTGGGCAGGGTGTGTTTGAAAAGTTGGAACTTCTGGCAAGCCTTTTGTGCATTACGAAGTATTTAAAATACATCCAAATGTTCCTTCCATCTGAAGTGGTTGTGTTTTCTTAAGGAACCAAAACATATGGTTATAAAGTTAACTGAAACAGCACCTTTTCCTGTACTCAAGCTTAAAATTAAATCAAAGGAGGGAAGCAAATACTTGTACCAATAATTGAATGAGGACAATGACTTTGAGTGTATTTTATGTGTGATCATCCCTGAATGCTGTGGGTCAGGCTTGTAACTCGGCTCCAGTTTATCTATGTGACATGAAGTAGATAGATTAACACAAGGCTCTTGATTGAGTCCTAATATGCAGTTCTTGGATTAGTGATTCTTTCACCTCACATGAATTTCTGGGCCCCCTTCTCATGATTTCTGCTTTAGGACATCTGGGGTGTCCTAAAGATCCTGGATTTCTTCAGTTTCCAGCTGATGCCAGGTCTGTGGGCTCAGGGAACCACAGTCTGACACCCACTGTAGCAGAGGATGCTCCCATCCCCATCCTAAGATATCTGGTGATGGTTTATATGTCATTTAAGTCAGTTTTCAAAAACCGTGGTTGCTATGCAGCCACACTAGCACAGAGGAAGGATGTCCAAAGTCACATGAAGGTTGCTTTCAATTAAACCCTACAGTGGAAAAGTCTGACATTAATTATACGTCAGCTGGATCTGGAATGTAATTGAAGACATTATTCTAAGTTCAGAAGAGACTCATTGATCAGGGCTGGCCACTCGGGGGCACTTGTGCCCTAGTCTTTTTAGGGTCATCAAATGGATTTGAAAAGCAGCTTTCCGAAATGACCTCCTTCTGTAGTTTACTGATGCTGCTCTTGGACCCACAGCCTAGCTTACAGTGGCTCCCGGGCTTCCTTTCCGGTGTAGTCATTTTAAATGATGCCCTGCTTCCTTCTGTACCCTGTAATGGTTGATTTTTCTGTATCCACAGATTGTCATCCGCAGTGCCTGTTGAGAAAATACCTCATGACCTTTGCTTATTCCCTCACGTGGACGCCGCAGGTAAATGGCCCAGGAAGGACTCTGTCTCGCTCCACTGTGTGGCTGTGACTGGAGACACGGCTGTTGCTTTAGTCACTGCATCTCAGCTTTGAGCCTGTTTTCTTTTCTTCTGTTGCTACTCGCTGACATGTATACATCTTCAAAATTTTTGTTAGGCTAAAGTTGTACTTCCTCTTTTCTACTGTTTGGCCAGGAGCTGTAGACAGGTCCCGTAATCTTCAGGAAAAGGATCTGTTCGGTGTTTGTCCATTACACATCAGATTAACATTCTGTGCCACGGACCACGGTGAAGGAAAGGAAAACGTTGGGCATTTGTTGTTGGGCATTTTTTTCTTGCCATTTTATCTCAGTTCCACTTGATTCTTTAGAGACATGGTCTTGTCATATAGCCCAGGCTAGCCTTGATCTCTCAGTCCTCCTGTCTCATCCTACCAAGTACTAGGATTCCAAGTGTATGCCACTGTCTCTGGCTTATCCATTTGCACCTTTGCGTGAGTGACCTTTACTTACGCCCCCCCCCCCACACACACACTTACTTTTGATTCATTCAAGCAAATCTGAGTCTGAGAAGTGGACAGATAGATTTGTTAGCACATTGCTATATCTTTGTGAGATTGTGAACTACCATTGGACCACCAAATGTGATGCAGATATGTTTGCATGAACTGATTCTTGACTCAGGCTTCTGTGTTCTTAGCCAAACAAAATCTGCTTTGAATTCCAGGACTATGGTCTACATGCTATGAATGCTCCTATTAGCTGACGCTCTCTATAGATTAGATGGACACTTAACTAAAGGTCTGGGTAATGCTACCAAAAATTTTGAGGAAATTCAGTTGTGAAGTTAATTATCTAGCTTGTTGTAGAAACTCAAGTTTCAAAGTGCTGTTTTTGTAAACCACACCAGCCACTGTTTTGTAGTCCACTGCAGTTACAATACTCTTTTTAATACATGCCTCCTGTCTACTAGGTCTGAAGTTTAAGAAACCGGCTTTTCCAAACCATTAAATTACCTTCCCATAAATGGTTGTATTTCTGAAATAATACCACAGTGCCCATATCTGTGGCATATCTTGGGTAAGAGCCGAGTGAGTAGATCAGAGAGTAGGTCTCTTAGCCCAAAGAGAGATTTAATTATTTATATAAACACCAAGAAATTTTAATCAAACCAGATGTGGTGGTCCAGCACTTAGGAGCCCATAGCAGATGGGTTACAGAGCTGCAGACCTAATATGCCCCACTGAGTGTGTCGAAAGGATGGGAGTTCAAGCCATGGTCGGGTGTGTTTTCTCTCTTCATATTGGCAACATGGAGAAGCCTAACAATGCTTAGTTGGCCTGGATGTGGGACAGTAGCAACTCTAACACAATGCTGTTGGGAATCTCATTGGAGACGTCACTGTAGGGAAGCAGCGTGGTCATCTTTACTGAGATGTGGCTATGCAGATGGATGGACAAGCCATTGCTACTATATCTTTACACAAATACCCAGCCCATAGCAGAAGTCGATATTTGAAGACACATTCCTTAAGTCATTACCAGAAACTCAAGAAAAGTAGCAACAGCTAAGTATCTGTAAGAGAAATGACAAATCAACCAGTATGTGCATAAGAGAAGCGAATCATAGATAGAAGTAAACACTAATTGTTTCGAGTTTGTTGGTAAACTCCATATAATTTTATTGGCTTGTGACGCTAAAAAACTTAAGCAAACTAACAAAATGAGACAGGAAACCACCCTTGAGATGTTTTCTTGTAAAGATCCCAGACACAGCACACTTGCTTCACATATCTGTGAGTTGAGAAGTAACGTTTATTGATTTGTATGGGAATGATAACTGGCATAGTTCAGGATGGCGGTTACTTCTCAGGCAGAGGTTCCCAACTGTGGTCCATGGATCTCCCAAGACCATCAGAAAACACAGATGTTTTATGAATTATAACAGTAACGAAATTGCAGTTATGAAATAGCAATGAAGATAATTTTGTGGTTGGGGTCACCACATGAGGAACTGTATTAAAGGGTTGTAATCTTAGGATGATTGAGAACCATTGTTCTAATGGCAGTGAGGGGAGTTGTGGGGTAGAACTTCGAGGGGATCCTATCTATATGCCAGTGTTTGTCTTTGAGCTGTGTAATAATTCCTAGTTTGTCATTGTTATAGAGTACTTCTTTCTATAATTCAGATGCTATATAATCGACAGAAAAGTCTGTGTTTACATAATGGGAAAAATGAGCAAAGTGTAAAAAGTGCCTTAGTGTAGATCTTAAGACACTTTGACAGATGTGACAATGAGCTGGTGTTAGGACACCTCTGTCCTAACTTTTCTCCAAGGGGAAACCATTTTTCTCTCTGTCATACTTTGAAACTCAAGTCAGCCTGCTTAATTACAAATCTTAATAAACTCTAGCTCTTGGGGAAGCAGTGACCACTCTGAGTCCATTTCTACTGCAGACTTTCCACCAGTCAAGACTAGCTCTTTGGATCCAACATAGGTTTTGAAAGCGCCTTAAGTCCCGGTAAAGCAATCCCCAGCATCCACTGTGCCTTTCGTTCTCTCCCAGCAGGGACTGTCAATGGGAAGTACTGCTGCCCACAGCTCTTCGTCAACCACCGGTGTTTCTCAGGCCCATTCCTGAACAAAGGGAGGATCGCAGAACTACCTCAGTCCGTGGGACCTGGCAAGTGCGTGCTGGTGCTTAAAGAGGTAAGACACTCTTCTTGCAAGAGCTTTACATTGTGGTTAAGTTTCCAAAGGAGATGTCTGATCCCTCAAGTGATTCAGTTTAGCTCACATCCAGCAAAGCACCTCAGTCTCTGGGGATGGACCACTAGAGATTCAAATGTGAAAGAACGAGATCCCTACCCATGAAAGACTCACAGTCTAATCCACATGCTTTCCCCACCATGAGTTAGGGAGGTAAGTTGTGCTATATTTAAATCAAGCGCTCTAGGAAGACAGGAGAATGGATTTGTGCAGTGAATACTCGGGACCAAACAGTATAAGTTTTTCAAGGAAGAAGGTACCTTCTATAGCCAAGAGGGAACTCATATGGCAGGATAGAGTGGCTGGCATATTTTATTTTCCTTTTCCTTGTCTGCTTTTTTTTAAAGACAGGGCTTCATATATTCCAGTATGACCTTGAACTCACTATCAATACAGTGTTGACCTAGAATTCTTTATGTCCCGCCCTCCATCCCAGTTCAGGAATTACAGGTATACACCACTACCCAAGTTTTAATGTAGTGATGGTATCTAACCCAGGGCTTTCTGCATTCCACCAAGTGAGCTACCAGCCCAATCCAAGTGGCATCTTTGCTGTCTCCTCCCTCCACAGTGCCTGCCTGGCACCTGCACTTAGACAGTACTAACCTACCTGGTTTCTAAATATGATCATGAGTTTTGTGCTGTTGCTTGATCCAGCCCAAGCCCTGGCCACTCATGACTTGGAGAGTACTTTCCATGTCCTTTCTATTTGGGGAGGTGACCTACAATAGCGGCTCCCCTCAAGAAAGCAAATAGACATCAGAGGTCCTTTTACTACTACATCGGTTTTGTTTGTTTTTGTTTTTGTTGTTGTTGTTGTTGCTTTAAGACAGGGTTTCTCTGTGTAACAGCTCTGGCTGTTCTGGAATTCTATTTGTAGACCAGAATGGCCTTGAACTCACAGAGATCCACTTGTCTCTGCTTCCCAAGTGTTGGGATTAAAGCAATGCACCACCACTGCCTGGCATAAACAAACTTCGTTTTATTAATTTTTTGTGTGCATTGGTGGTTTGCCTGCGTGTATGAGAATGTCTGAACTAGAGTTAGGAGAGAGTTGCGAGTTACCATGTGGCTGCTAGGAATTGAACCTGGCTCAACTGAGCTTCTTTGGAAAAACAGCTGGTGCTCTTAACCACTGAGCCATCTCTCCAGCCCTGCTTCTACTGCATCTTACTGGCCCAACTTCAGGTGGTATCTGGTGACCCACTGGAATAATGGAATAGTTTCCAGGCTCTTCAAGGAACTCTCTGCTCTTGTCCTGCACACACTAAGGCTCCCTTTAAGAAAAAAGATACCAGTGTGACCTTTTTATTGCTGCTGTGCCAGAACGAATGTGTTTTTAAATCACAGTTCTGTGGCCACACAATCCATCTACCCGTTGACCTATTATTTACCAGGCAGCTTCTAGGAGCCAGGCGCTATTGTTATCTGAACCACTGGATCAAAACCCAGCACCATTAGGCTTCTGCCTGAGTTTCCCATTTGGCTTTGGGAAAACTAAACAAACGCAGGTGTGTCCTAAAAAGATCAGAGCACAGTAGAGGGAAAGGGGATGGAGGGGAACAAGATGGCAGGTGACATTTTGCTTGGCAGAGATAAAGTGCAATCTCAACCATACAGCATGGATGGGCATTTGGGGGAAGATTCTGGTGATCAGGTTGGGTCTGGCTGGAACAGAGGACGTTAAGCTATGGCTAACCAATAGATATAAAAAGCTGTGTTATATTTTAAGAATAAAACCCAAGAGGACTCTGGGTTGTATGGTGCTTCATTGTTGAGTAGCACCAAGAAGCTCAGAGGAAACCGTGTGTGAGCAGCTTTCTTTGGTATTACAAGCAGTTTGAACGTGAAGCCTGGGTCGTGGGGATTTCTCAGAGTGACAGCAGGGTGATGTGACTGGACTGTGGCTAAGGCGGCATAGATTGTTTGCCTGTGTTAGTGCCTGGTATTGACAGGTCAGGGACACCAAACCTGACAAAAGATTCAGTGACTGATGGAGTTTCTTCACGGGCACCTGCAGGCCTGATTCACATGGCAGGTTCCGGTCGCTAACATGAGACTTTCTATTGTCTGCCAGCTACGTTAACTAGCAACAAGACCTTAGCTTCATTATCTTTTTAGGATCTGGCTATGTTACTTGTCTAAATTATTTTCTTTCAAGTCAAAAGAAGTTTTCCCAATCATTTTCTGATAGAATGCCAGCCACCAAATTTAAAAGCCTAGCCAGAAGCAGTTTTCTGACGACCAAAGTTAGTTTTCGCTGATGGTTAAAAATGTCTGCAGCAAGGTGGAAGGAGAAATAAATAAATAAAAGCAAGCGCCCCAGTTCTGGAAGTGGAAGAAAAATGTAAGTTCCACCAAACCAATATTTATGCTAATGTTCTTCCTTTGGTGCCAGAGCCTCTGCATGGCTTCAAATTTCATTAGCAGAGACAGAGTGCCTTGCTTTTCCGGGCCATCAGCAGTATTGGAAATTTAAACCCTTTTGTATCTTCAGAAAATGTGAAATGAGGGTTGTTTTCTCTGTGTCTCATCTGCTCTAAGTAGATAGTGTCTGTAGGTAGATGGAGGGCTGGTGTCTGGAAAGGCTGGCTGCAAGCTTAGGAGAGGGGGTCCTAAGACATGTGTGAGGGGGTCTGTAAGAAGAAAGCTTCTAGAAAGCAGTGGCAAAACCATGCATCAACTTGTTTTTTGGATATTAGACTTAGGAGAACTCTGTAGAGACCCAGAAAGCCATGCATGACTGACCTGGACTTCAGAGTCGTATTGAGAGGAGATATATAGATAGTCCATCCAACTCCCAACATCCTATAAATTCAACTAGGGACCTGAAGTGGGTTTTGACCTTCTGTTGTTAGGGACCAAGTCAAGTCTTATGATGACTCCTTGTGTGCTGGGCCATTTTATGAGTACCGTCGAATTATCAATGACAGATAATAGTGATGGCATTTGTCATAAACATGCATGTTCAATAAAATCATTGCTAAGTGGGAACATCAATTTATAACTCAAATCATCTAACCTGATGTCTTCTCCATTTTGCCAAGGTCCCTGACAGACAAACCAAGGGTTTACGTAGTATTATTCTAAGATTGTTAGTATCTTGAACCATCCTATGAATCACCTAGTCTACCTGTTGTGTTTAGTTAAATGCAGTGTGTTACTGGGGTGTGCGCATCCTCATAGGAAAGGGAGAACCAGCCACCAGGGACATGAAACTAGAGAAGCAGAATGTCTCATCTGCTGACTCCTGTCAGCATGTCCTGGGATGAGTGTCTCAACTTCTGATGATGAAATGGGAGAGGACTAGGCAGGTGTTGCTGGCTGAAAGGATGCTGAAAATGTTCAGTGCGGTGAATCATTGTCCGTTGCCTTTAAAGAAACTCTGCGGGCTGTGATGATAGAATCCCAGGGTGGCTCATAGAGGGTTGAGAATCTCTGTGTTTTCTCTTAGAAGTCATTTGTCATTTGCCTTAGAATATCTGCCAGTGTGAAAACCTCGTGTTTAACAAAAAAGAAGCATGTCATTTCAAATGGGGAGTCTCCAGGGATCCCTTTCCATGCTCTCCACATCATTTTGGATATATTCATCTGGCTGTCACTCTGTGGTTGCATAAGCTCTGGAGAGGTGTGACCTCTCTTCTTTGGCAGCCTAGACTATGGACCTAAAGAAAAAAAATAGAGGAGAAACTGACACATTATAAATGTCTATTAGAACTTAAGAATATCATAATCTTGTCTTCCCTCTTTCTTCTTCTCTTGCTGGCTAATTCTTAGGAGAAAGATTCACAGAGCCTGTACCTGTAGGGAACGTTTGTTCGGAGGTGATGAGCCTTCATGAATGTATCAGTTCCTTGGAGGCGACGAGTCTTGGCGAGTGTACCACTTCCCCAGACATGATGAGCCTCTGAGTGTGTCACTTCCGTTCTATGTGACTTTCTGCCCTAGTGAGTTGAGGTTGCTGGTGAAGCGATGAGTCTTGTAGGCATGAGTAGGGTCCAGAGACTAAGTGTGATAATGTACATCAGGTCCACCAAAGGTGGTGTCCTTTTTTGGATTGAAGAAATAAAAACGTAGACCTGCTCCACACTGTCCTAGTTACCTACTCAGTTATCTCCACATCCCACTGTGTTTTCCCTGTCTCTGTTTCTGCCACCTATTTATCTGCTTATCTAACCATCTGTCTGCGTATCATCTGCCTTATAATATACCGCCTCTATAGTTTTCAATCTATTTGTCCGTCCCCTACCATCTATGCATGTCTGCTATCTGTATCTTTAATCTGTCTTTGTTAGCATCTGTCATCCTGTCCATCTATTTATTCAGCCATCATCTAACTCTATGATGCTTATTATATCTATCTTACTTATCATCTGTCTTCATCATCATCTATCATTATGTTATATACCTATTATATATTTACAGCCATTTATTTATAGCTATACATCTACCTATTTATCATCTATCTATCATAGTATCTGTGTATCATCTATTACCATTGTTATTCTCTGTCAAATACTTGTACCTATGTCATTATTTAGCCCCTGTTTATTCATTCCTAATGTGTGAAGTCAACAGCAATCTATTTGTGGAGCTGATGGAAAATAAGGATGGCCGTTAAGTCATGTTCATCAGTGAAACAGAGAGAAGTTGGTGTTAAGTAACAGGGGTGGTCTTATTAATTCTTAGTTTTTATTAGCGTCTGTTAAAAAGTAATGGATTTCATTGTGACTTTTTCATATGTATATTTAATGTATTTTGATCGTATTTACTCCTGAATATGTCCATCTAGTCCATCCCCCTTTTTACTGAGATTTTCCTCTTTTCAGCTAGTCCCTTCTACTTTAATATTTCTTGACCAATGAATTAGGTTCCGTATAGTAATGTGTTGAGAGATAGCTTAAAAAACCCCAGGCAACTTATCCATGGCTTCACCACTGAGGAAAATGACTCTTGTCCCAGCAACCCTTAACTGGAGGGTACTCAAAGAAGGTTTCTGTGCAGGGACTTTTGGAAAGACAACCTGAGAGAGAAAAAGAATGGGCCTATGGATATTGTCCTATTTCATGACAGTAGCATACCTGAGACTGTGGGCTTATTAAAAGACAAAGAATATTTGGGCTCAGAGTTGCTGGGCTTCCAATTGATCCAGTTGCTTTGGGATCCTTGGTGAGATAGTCCATCATGGCGGAGAGTGCATGCTGGAGGAAAGCTGTCCACCTCCACGCTGTGAAGTGATAAAGAGAAAGAAGATGGGCTAGGATTCCTTCATCCTATTCCAGGAGGTGTTCCTAGCGACCTCAAGATTCTCATACCTCTCAGTGCTCTCTGGCATTGGGGACAAGCCTTTCCCACCTGGGCCTTTAGGGGCCTTACAGATCCAACCCTTAAGAGATGTTTCTACAGTTCCCACCCAAGGTGGCAGGAAGCAAACAGGGAACTAACTGTGACAGGAACCTGTCCCTGCAGGGTCACAGAAGCTGCACCCAGTCTGGTACAGCCATAGGGAAGATGACCAGGTAAACGCATGTGCTTAATCCTAGGTATATCCAACTAGAGAGGTCATTGCTTTTCTCCTGTAACCCATAGAGGGGTACTTGCTTATGGGGTGTATTCTCAACATTTCAAAGTCTAAGGGATGCCTTGAGCCATTGCTTTGCTGTGTGAATTTTCAATTTGAGTTGCTCAGACAGATCTTGGTTGACAGTTTCCCAGCTTCGTGCTGTTTCTAATCTCTTATGGAGAACATACTGAATTGTATTCTGGTAGTTTGTGAGGCAAAGCCATTTTGGTTTAACTCTGCCTAGTGATATCTATCTTCTTAGTTTTTATTCCTTCATCTGTGTGTTTGTGTGTACTATGCATGTATGTATATGTGCTGGCATGCACCTGGAGGGGTGTGAATGCATTTGGAGGCCTGAGTTATCATCTTCTATTGTGTTCATGGAGACAGCACCCATATCACATGGATAGTCTGGCTAGCCAGCTTGCTCTCCTGTTTCTGTCTTATGAGACTGGGATCACAGGTGGACTGCCACACCTAGCTAGCATTTATGTGGGTTCTGGGTGGCCAAACTCAGGTCCTCACACTGTCTGGCCAGCTCTTTAGCTTCTGAGCAGTCTCCCAAGCTCCCATGGAGTTCTTTTTATGGGGCAGCCGTATTTTCTTCCTCAATCATGGATGCAGCCACGGTGTGTATCAGCACTCACATCTTAGAGAACCTTGTTGAATTTGAAGACAAATGGGCTGGCATGGGGAAAGGCTATGAGGAAAAAAAATTCAATATCGGGTATTTTTTTCAGATTTAATTGCTGCTTGTTTCCAGGCTGAACTGAATTCTGGAAGACACGTTCTGGTCCTATTCACAGTCACCAAATGCATTCTGATATGCAGCAAATTACAACGTAGCTCTGGGGTTTTCTCCACGAGTCACAATGAAGAGAAGCGACTGAAATGTTGCTGCCTGGTGATAAATGCTCCCCATGTTACTACAGCCAGCTCTAATTAGATTTATTTTTAAACTCAGCTTTTAAAACTGTACTGATTGCAAACAGAGAAAAATTCAGATGGTTGTTTTAATGTAGAAAACAAAATGTACCACAAAAGTCTGTATTGCCTTGTTCTGTTCTAGCCCCTGGGTTTAAGTATGTCTCTTGTGAGGGCTAGTCAGAGCCCTTGGGACAAAGCCCAGTGCCACCTAGGACAAAGTGGGTTGCACACTCACTGTATAATACAATTTGTCTCTCTTTGGGCGGAAGTGTAAATGGTCATGTTTGTGTATATGTTTGGGAAGATATAAGTGTGTGTGTGTGTGTGTGTGTGTGTGTGTGTGTGTGTGTGTGTGTGTGTGTACACACGTGGTGGCCAGAAGTCAACTTTGGGTATCTTCCTCTGTCACCTTATTTCTTGAGACGTAGTTTCAAAACCCGGAACCTGGAACTCACCAATTTGACTAGCCTGGTAGGCAAGCAAGCTCCAGGGTTCCCCTGCCTTTGCCTTCCCAGTGCTGGTGTTATAGGTGCCTGCCACCACACTTGAACTCAGATCCTCATATTCGTGTGACAAGCGCTTTACCAATGCAGCCACATCTCTGAAAGCTTCATTGTTTTCAGAGGTTAGCACGGTACATCCACCCCAGCCACTATTTTCCTGAATATCCTTCTGTCTCTGCCTTTATGTTGACTGATTTCCACCCAAAGGAGACGCGATGGCAGTCATGCTTCTCGCTCATCTTGGAATGAGTTTTCTCACTCTCTGTCGTATTCTGTCACCAAACATGCAGTGTGTGCCTCCAGCCTGATGTGACTACTTATACCTCTTCTGACCCCGGGTAAACTCGAGAGACTGTGCCTTGTAATTCTCCTACCTCTCTGTATTCCTGGCATCCCATGGAGCTGCCACAGGTGGCCACTTCATAGAATACAACCCTTGATTTCCTGTTTCCTTCTTCACACTGTTGACTGTATCTGGCTATCAGGAGTTCCGGCTCTTGGTGAGAGTTAGGGGTCTGCTTTGGCTACATGAGGGGCTGTTTCCAAAATACAGCAGCGAGTGAATCATGACTTGCTGGGTGCCCAGAAGTCTAAGTTCCTTGACTGTTTTAGTACAGAGGCACACTGAGAATTACTAGGAGCACCTCTCTTCGCTAGAACCTGCTCCTTTGGCCCTTAGTATGTATAGTGGTATCTGGTCATTCTGGGCACTTTGCTGTGGGCAATCTCCACATATTTATTTTCTTGCACTTCAGACTTGGAAATGAGTATGTGATTTGAACACATATGACATGGATGATGTGAAATGCTGCAGACTACTGCTTAAACTCATACCCAAGCACACTATCAAATTAAATGCCCTTAAGTTGATAAGTTGAGGCTTTACCAGCTTTCGGGAACTCCTCCCACTCCTTACAGGCATCTGAAGTCTCCACTGCAGTGGCAGCCCAAACAGTGTTTGCTTCACTCGTTACATAAAAAAGCACAAGATTAATGTTTATCTTTAATTAGTTGTATTTGAGGGGCTATGCACATCAATACAGATGTTTGTGGAGGTTAGAAGAGGGTGTTGAATCCCTTGAAGTGGGAATAGCAGGCAGTTGTGAGCTGCGAGACATGGGTGCTGGGAGCCAAACATAGGTCCTCTGCAAGAGTAGTACCTGCTCTGAGCCACTGAGCCATCTTTCCAGACCCCAACATGGATCTTCCAAGGCAGAATGAAAATCTCAGAACCCTTGTGAAGAATCACCCTGTTGGGGGATAAAGAACCCAAGAGCCCTCGAGTATCAGGCACTCCTGCTAGTGAGCAGTTTCCAGTTTCCAATCCAGGATGGCACGCGGTTTTACGTTTTCTAGTTGGTGAGTTAGTTCCGTGTTGCCTCCGAGTGTCCTATTGGACCTCTTCAGAGCCCTTCACTTAGTGAGATGTAAGCCGGAAACCTCTTGTCAACAGCCTGGTTTCCAACACCTTCTTGTCAAATTCAGCAGGAATGGACACGGTTGTGGCTGATTTGGCGGTATCTTCCTCCCCACAGGTTCTCAGCATGATCATCAATGCAGCCTATAAGCCCGGGAGGGTGCTGAGAGAACTGCAGCTGGTAGAAGATCCCCACTGGAATTTCCAGGAGGAGACCCTCAAGGCAAAGTAAGTGTTTTCGGTTCTGGGAAACAAGGGATGTGCGATGTTTGCCCTGCTGTTTTGAAACTTCTCATTCCTTGATTTGCTATCACCAGACAGACAGAAGGAAACAGAAAGTCCGTGGTATCACACCTCCATGTGCCACATGTAGTCTTATTGTCTGGATTGGTTTTTATGATCTCTGTGGCGAAATACTTAATAAAAACAACTTAGGGGGTCAAAGATTTATTGTTCCTCATGGCTTCCAGGAGTTCAGGCTCCATTTCTAGGTCTATGCTGAGACTGGACATTGTGGCAATGGGACAGTGTGGAAGAGGTTATTTACATCTCAGTGGGCAGGAAGTCAAGAGAGAAGAGGGATGAGATGATTAAGTATAATCTTCCAAGACACTTCCCAATGCCCTATAACTGTAACAGTGACATTTCTGCTATATTGAGCTGCCTTAAGCATTAAGATTGCTAGTATGAAATGCAGATTTACTTAACTAATATTCTGTGCATGTATGTTTTTATGTATATGTGTGCTTTGTATATGTGCAAGTGTTATATATGTGTGTGTATTATGCAAATATGTATGGAGGTCAAAGAACATCGTCATGTGACACTCCGGTGGTTTGTTGAGACAGGGTCTCTCATTTTCCTAGAGTTTGCCGACTAGGCTAGGCTTGCTGGACAACAAGCCCCAGATATCTTCTGTTTCTCCATGCCCGGCTTGAAGGACTACAAGCATACATAACCTCACCTGGCTTCTTTACATGGGCGTTAGGGCTCGAACTCGGGTCTTTGTGCTTGCAAGGCAAGCATTTTACCGACTGATTCATCTCCACAGCCCCTTAAGTAATAATACATTTTAATTGCTACACATTCAGAAAAAAAACTTTTGTGTTTCTAAGCCAAAAAATGATTTCTTAAAAATGAGGAAAGCATAGATGTCAGTGATGTCCCCTGTAACCACTGCAGGATGTTTAGTGTTCAATGTTTGCTATTGTGACCTGTTTGTACCACATAAAATGTTCTCTACTTTGGAATGGACAAAAGATGAAGATAGAAGAAACTGATACATTGCTGTGGCTCATATTGGATAAAATGGCAATGAGGTCTGGTTTCACATATTAGGTGACTTTCTTCTTTGATTTGGAAATTGGAAAGGTGACAAGTTTTTTGCTTCATTTAAAATCTTCTCTCTCTCTCTCTCCCTCTCTCTCCCTTTTCCTTATGGGAAAGAGTTTTCAAAGCCCGGGCCTCTATTTGTCAACTCAACTTTTTTTTTTTTTTAAATTTTGGTTAGTGACAAGTCTCACTAAGTTTCCCAGACTAGCCATACGTGCCATGTTTCTTGGGAGACACTGAACTTGAGATCCTCCTGCCTCAGCTCCTTGATGAGTTGGGGTTGCAGGCATGTGCCAACACATCTGGCTTGCTTTGCATTTCTACATCTCTGAAAGGAAGAATGGGAACCTGGGCACACTTGCTCTTGGTTATAAAGGAGACCATAGAAAAAGGTCCCTGTCTCAGGAGAGCTTCATGCTGAATGTTAGTTACTTAGTGTCTGACGAGGCTGTTGGTCTTTTCTGGGTTTCCATATTGCCCTATGGATAGCCAAAGAAGACCTTAGACTTTCGATGCTCCTGCTTATACCTTCCAAGTGCTGGCATTGCACACATGCACCAACGCATCCAGTTTAACTTATGCATGATCCCTATGGCCCCGTTAATAGTTTTTCCTGGTTCCAGCCATGTGACTGGTGAGACAGTTTATGGTCAGCTGCCTACTCAACATTCCGGGTGTCTCTTTAGATCAGCCCTGTTACCTTCAATTTCATAAAAACCATTTATGGTCTAACAATGCCCTGCCCAGGCACAAGGAGAAGAGAATGAAAGGCAATAAAGAGGGTTTATTTTTACAAAGCAGAAAGGCAGTGACAGGCAAAATTACATGTCATCATTCCAAGAAACTCTTACAGGAACTTCACCCATAGCACAGAAGAAACAAAGCAAGTTTTTTTTTTTCCTTTTAATATTCCAGCCGGGTGGTGGTGGCGCACGCCTTTAATCCCAGCACTCGGGAGGCAGAGACAGGCGGATCTTTATGAGTTCGAGGCCAGCCTGGTCTACAAGAGTTAGTTCCAAGACAGGCTCCAAAGCTGACTGAAAAGTTGTCATCATTTTCGAGAAACCCTGTCTCGAAAAACCAAAAAAATAATAAAAAAAAATTCATCTTCTCAGGGGAGGGTTGTCTGCCATAACAGCATTTTTTCCCAAGCTGATGCCATAAGACTCCAGCAAGTGCTCATGCAGAGATACCCTTACTTCTCGCTTTTGAGTTTCTCTGTACCATTCTCTCTACCCCAGAGGCACCTAACAGCTATGGAAATAACCAGAACACAAACATCTCAAGTCTTATTAAAAGCACTGCTCTCCCTAAATCAGCCAGAAACTATTCTGTGACAGGAAGAGTTCATTTTGCAAGTGTTTGCACTTATTTTCATGTTACTGAGTCGATGGGAGCTTTTATTAAATTCTGCCTGATGGAATTGAAACAGACACCTTGCTTTCCATCCTGCTCAATTACAAAGGCAACATATTACCTCTTCTATCACGGATGGCAGGGAGGTCCTCAGCAAAACCTTACCCAGCATCTTCTCAGGAGGAAATGCCTGTCTGCACGGGTTTCTCCATCCCTGATCTTAGCATTCCTTCTAAGCAGCCGCTAATGATGACAGCTTTACAGTCAGCAGGAGCCTGCTGGTGACGGTTCTCTGTGGTGTGTCACCCTCTTTCCTTCTCATGGCAAATGACAACCTTCTAGACCCTGACAACTTGACTGTGCTTTTCTCTGTGCAAATGGGAGGAGAGTGGAGCGTGAACCAGCCTCTTCCTCTGCAGGGAAAGGCAGGAGTGGTCTCTACTATGAATGAATTTACTTAACAGACCTGACATTTGAGATTGTAGCTGCCCTCATTGTCTGAGTTGAACTGTAATGCTACAAGTGTCTTCAGGCAGGGGCCTGTGATAGTCCCCAGGGAAGTGTTTGTTGTCACATGGCTTCTTTGTTATGAACAGAAGGATGTAACATTGCACCATCCTGGGGGATCTGTGTGAAAAAGGATTCCCAAATAGAGAGGATGCTCACTACAACAGGGTGTGTGTGTGTGTGTGTGTGTGTGTGTGTGTGTGTGTGTGTGTGTGTGCATGCTCCTATGTTAGTTTTTGTTTACCTGGCTCAGAGGAGGACGACAGTTTGTACTCCTGGAAATACATCTGGTGAACTGAATACAAAGTCAGTGTCTGCCTGATTGAGGAGCTTACTGCACTGGGGATGTGAGTGGGGTGTTAGGAGTAAATGAGTCAGCGATGTAGCTTGGGGAGACACTTGCTTAATGAGCTGGGAGGGGGTCATGGCTTTCACAGCAGTGTGTGTGTGTATGTGTGTGTGTGTGTCACAGTCTGTGTTGTGTGTGCCAATGTGTAACTGCATGTGTGTCACAGTTTGTGTTGTGTCAAAGTGTGCAAGTGTCTCTCTGTACGTGTGTGTGTGTATGTGTGTGTGTGTGTGTGTGTGAGAGAGAGAGAGAGAGAGAGAGAGAGAGAGAGAGAGAGAGAGAGTGTGTTGCATTTGGGAACTGAGGTTTCAAAGCAGTAAGACTGTAGGAGTGGCTTTCTGTGACTCGGGTGTACAGTGTTGGTGCTAGGCTCTTGCTTTCTTGCTAGACTCTGGGATTTGCCTTGTGTTAGGCCAGAGGAGTCAAGTTCTCAGATGCCAGCCAGAGGTACGTGAGGCTTTCCTGAAGACCAGCACCTCCAGGCCAGGTGTGGCATAAATCCAGATTCCTATCCCAGCCCACCATGCCAGCATCATCCTGGCCTTTTAGTACCATATCCCACTCTCGTGGAAACCTGCTGTAAACACACAGTAAGAAGCAACTTTAGGTGGGAAGGGCTTGCTTTGGCTCACAACATGAGGCCACTGTCTATCATGGTGGAGAGCACACTCTAGCTCTGGTGGCAAGACATGAGGAAACTGGTCACCTTCGATCTATGGTACGGAAGCAGAGATGAATGCCGGTCTCAGCTGGCTTTCCCTTGCTCCTTTATGTTCAGTTTAGGACCATAACCCACAGGATGGTACCATCTGGGTTCACTGTGGGCTTTCTTTCGTCTCTCTGGAAACCCCCTCAATAGACATACCCAGGGTTATGTCTTCTGGATGATATGAATCCAGTTGACAATGACTTGACAATGACTCTTAGCCGTCACACGTGCAGTTGCTAACTTCAATACATTGTTCGATCAGATACCAACTCCACTTCAGGGTCCTCCCTCCCCATATAACTAGTCTCACCTGCTAATGGCCTCCTCACCACCACACCCACTGCAGTCTCACCTAGCCCAGTATTACTGCCTCAGAGGGACTGTAGTAAAGAGACCATTGGTTAGGGAGAAGAGGCGTGAGATTCAGCAGGTGGCTAGCGACTTTCAGGGATACCTATCATCGGTGGCTCATGGGCAGCTATGGGATTAAAGACGCCATCTTGGTTGTCCCGAGCCCAATCACCAAGCCTTTTTTTGCTTTCTCCACAGTCATTAGCTAGATGGGAGCTATCCTGGAAAGAGCCAAAGCAAGGCAGCTTTGGGCAGTTGAGGCAGACCCTCAAAGAGCCATAGTTGGTTCTGTGTGGCTGCAGCACCCTGCCCCCCAGAGTGGGGACAGCCAGACTCTGGAGCAACAGTGTCTTGTCAGGTTACAGACTCTACCCAGTACTGCACTCTCCTTCCTCGGCCCCTCCAGTACACAGAATCTCAATATGTGAAAGAAAGCCATCATTATTTGGCTGTGATTTAATTCACATTTTAGTCCATTTAGATGGGCTTTTCCTAGTTCCGGGAGATGTTAGTAAAACACTCATTATTTGACAATACAATGGTATATGTATGTGGTTGTCATAATGAAGCCCATTACTTTGTGTACTAACTTTCAAAGTTAATGAGACAATAGAGAAGGCTCCTGTTTCCCCTGCATCCACCTGAGTGGGAAGGGAAAGAAATGATTTTCCCCTTGGTGACAGGAAGCAGCCCTGCTCTCTCCATGTCTCTCGATGCACTTTGTCACGGTAGGTTTCCGAAACGTACATGCTTTGTCTTTGAGTTCCCCTTACACAGTTTGCCATCTGACCTGGTTCTCACATTTCTCCTGCTTTTGTGTGTCATGCTATTTCCTTTTTTTTTTATTTCAAAGAGACTTGAAGATTCTCGATATCAAGGTCTTTCGAGCAGAGCTGTAGGTCCACAAACAGGGAAAAGATAAAGCTTCCAAGGGAAAAATGAACCTGTAAAAAAAAAGTGTATATTCTCTGTTTCCCCCCAACCTGGGGATGCACCGTGCTCTCGGAGTGGCTATTCTTGTCATGAAATGCAGCAGCAGTAGGAAGCGAGACCTTCTTCCTGCAAAGCGCAGTCCAGCAGCGGTCGCAGGGCACGGAGAGAGCCGTCTCTCTGCAGAGGGTCCATGAAGGTTCTGGAGGAAAAAAACCGACACTGATGCAAAGCTATTGGATTTAAAGCATCATTTTGTCTACAAAGCATTGATTTGAGTTCTGACCATATAGAAAGGCTACCTCGAAGATCAGAGGGATTGAAGACCAAGAAGGGTAGAGGTCCTGGGACATGAAAGACCAGAGAATAAATACAAAGCACTTTTTCCTCTTAGAGTTTAATTTTTTTTTTTTTGCTCTCGAGACTTTGAAAAATGATTTATTAGGGAAAACATACTATAGACTCTAGAAAGACATTAATTTTAAAAAGCAAGATGAAGTCTATTTTTTTATGAAGTACTTTTTTTCTCTTCATTTCAACCAGCACATTTTTCATTGTGATTCAGACCAAGGATTTTAAAGATTTATTTTATTATCTTTGATATGTGTATATGTGGGCGGGGATGGTGGTGATGTGTGCATGTGAGTGTAGGTACCCACACAGACTGAGGCATTGAAACTACCCCCCGCCCCCTGGAACTGCGGTTATGAGAGGTTGTGAGTTGCCTGATGGAACTGGGAACCGAACTTGGGTTCCCTGCAACAGCAGTGCTCACTCTTAACTGCTGAGCCCTCTCTCTGTTCCTGGACCAGCGGTTTTAAACAATGTTTGACCTTCTGGTTTTGAACATGATGGTCTCCTTATCTACTCTTTGAGCACGTACTCTGGGCCCTGTGACCTCACATGTTTGAGATTTGGGTCCCCAATAAACTACTAGCATGCATCCAGGAAGGATTAGTTGCACTTCTTTGGGGCTAGCAAACTAAACCCGTGATAGAAGGGGAGTAAGTGACTTGTTCAGAGTCAGATTTATTTATGGAGCCACCTATCACTTGGCCAGCCTGGGGAGAGACAGAGATGGTTACGCTAATGGCCAGGATATGACGAAGGGCTTTAGTGTTCTGTATGGATCCTTTGGTACTTCTAACACACAGAAGCCTGTCTCTGTAATAGTTTGCTTGTAGTAGCTCTGTCAGTTTTGGTTCCGTGGGCACTAAAGCTACTGGTGTTCCCTGTTCCAGGACCTCTCAGGTGTTAGACTGATTTCACACGGCCGCATGACAGGGTTTTGTTTGTTTTGATTTTTTTTTTTTATAAAACCTTTTGTGTTTCTCTGCTCTTGACTGTGACCTCCTTGCCTGTCACCATGCTGCACAGGTGCCATTTATGAGTAATAGAGATTGTCCCCCGTTTAAGCAACGTGCTGTGCTGACTTGACAAAGATATCGTTTCAATGATCTGACTTTGCAGAGTTTTTCAAAGCACATTCGCAATCCGGTCTGCACTCCCACTTTTAAAAAAGAAAAAAGAAAGCCCATTAGATCTCATTAGCTTCATTCTGAGGTCCACGGCCATTAGATATATCCTATGCTATACTATGCCACACTAAGCTTAGCTATGAGACTGTATGTAGCATGGTGAGAACCTGCTACATAGAAATCCTTACTAAGGAGATCTAGCGCTGCCACCCTGCTCTTTGTGCCCACCAGAGGACAATTCTCAAACATATCCCCAGTGAGAGTATAAGGAAGTATAAAGAGAAAGTAGAAGCTATACACAGTGCACTATGTTATTAGAAAATAGAAATGTCAGTTTGGAAATATACTTGTGCTGGTCTGCTTTTGCGGTTGCTGTCGCTGTGGCAAAATGCTTAAGCTGAGAGAGACAAAGGAGGAAGCACTGGTCTGGGCTCAGAGGTTGAGAAGGTTCAGTCCAGGGAAGAGCAGCATGGTCGGGAGTGGATGCTACCAGAGCTGCTCAGCTCACGGAAACTGTATGAAGCAGAGCCACCAAAGGATTAGGGTGTTGTAATTAGGGGGAGAGGTGTGTGTTGTGTTCCCAGCACCCAGCTTCCAGCCCCCAGCCGCTGGCCCGCTCAGCCACTGGTTGCTTGCTTATGCCCAAAATAATCACATGAGAGTGTATTCATTTAAACTCTGCCTGGCCCATCATCACCACCCTCTTCTTGGCTAGCCCTCACCTCATAAACTAACCCATTATAAAAGTCTGTAAGTCACCACGTGGTGACGTACCAGAAAGGTCTAACCTGCATCCATCTGTGACGGTGGCTTGTGGCGTCTGGCTCACTTCCTTCTCTCTTCCCAGAACTTCCTTTCTGTCTACTCCACCCACCTAAGTGTTGACCTATCTTACAAGCCAGGCGGAGTCTTTATTTAACCAATCAAAGCACAGAAATACAGGTGGACCCTCCCACATTAGGGACAAGATATACCTTCCGGAGGCACACCCCAGTGACTCATTTTCTTCAACTAGGCTCCACTCCCGAAGTCTCCACCTTCTCTCAGTAATGCCATCAACTTATGAGTCTGCTGAGAAATCAATCCATTGCTTAAAAAACTCCTTGTGATCCACTCATTTTCCAAAAGCCCTAAAAGCTGGCAGCCACACATCCAACACCTTTAGAGGATAACTCAAATTCATCCCTTAGCAATGCGTGTGTCTCCAACCCTTGGCCTGTTGGCTCTGTGCCTCCTAGGAGACTTACGAATGAGGCTCCACACAAAATCACAAGCTGGCTTGAAACTTCATGATTCTTTTAAAAGATGTATTTATTTTTGGTTTGTGTATAGGGGTGTTTTGCTTATGTGTACCTCTGTGCTCCATGTGCCCACAATGCCCTTGGAGGCCAGAAGGAGAGGGTAAGATCCTCTAGAGCAGGAGTTACAGATAGTTGTGAGCTATCTTGTGGGTGGCTGGGAACCTAATCCCAGTCTTTTGGAAGTAGAGCCAATGCTCTTAACCACTGAACCATCTCTCTAGACCATCATGGCATTTTTTAAAATGGAACTTTTGTTTATAGCTCCATGTGCCGTTCTCATGCGTGAACTTTGCATGTGACAACATCCGTGTCTGTCACAGTGCCCTAAGGCTAGACGTGCCTCCCAGTCTAAGGGAGGAGTAATTCTGACAATGGACTCACTGTTCCTTCTCCATCCTGTATTTTCCAGGTATAGAGGCAAAACGTACAGGGCTGTGGTCAAGATTGTACGGACCTCAGACCAAGTATCGAATTTCTGCCGGCGAGTTTGTGCCAAGCTGGAGTGCTGTCCAAATTTATTTAGTCCCGTGCTGATTTCCGAAAACTGCCCAGAGAACTGTTCCATTCACACCAAAACCAAATACAGTGAGTACAAAGGAAGGGAGTAACACCCGGACACTTGAGCTTTGCCGTGTCACACTTGAGCTTGGTCGTGTCACACATGAACTTTCCTGTGTCACACTTGAGCTTGGCCGTGTCACACTTGAGCTTGGTCGTGTCACACATGAGCTTGGTCGTGTCACACTTGAGCTTGGCCGTGTCACACTTGAACTTGGTCGTGTCACACATGAGCTTTGCCGTGTCACACATGAGCTTTGCCGTGTCACACTTGAGCTTGGTCGTGTCACACATGAGCTTGGCCGTGTCACACTTGAGCTTGGCCATGTCACACATGAGCTTTGCCATGTCACACTTGAGCTTGGTCGTGTCACACTTGAGCTTGGCC
>JAQHUG010000112.1:4385751-4443740 GCA_028555095.1 Dicrostonyx torquatus
TGAGCTTGGCCGTGTCACACTTGAGCTTGGCCGTGTCACACTTGAGCTTGGCCATGTCACACTTGAGCTTGGTCGTGTCACACTTGAGCTTGGTCGTGTCACACATGAGCTTGGCCGTGTCACACTTGGGCTTTGCTGGGTCACACTGGAGCTCTGCCAGGTCACACTTGAGCTTGGCCATGTCACACTTGAGCTTGGCCATGTCACACTTGAGCTTGGTCATGTCACACATGAGCTTTGCCGTGTCACACTTGAGCTTAGCCGTGTCACACTTGAGCTTGGTTGTGTCACACTTGAGCTTTGCCGTGTCACACTTGAGCTTTGCCGTGTCACACTTGAGCTTGGCCGTGTCACACTTGAGCTTTGCCGTGTCACACTTGGGCTTGGCCGTGTCACACTTGAGCTTGGCCGTGTCACACTTGAGCTTGGTCGTGTCACACATGAGCTTTGCCGTGTCACACTTGGGCTTTGCCAGGTCACACTTGAGCTCTGCCAGGTCACACTTGTTTTGTTGTTGTTGTTTGTTTTGTTTTTAACTTTTTGCATTGTTTTTCATATGAAAAACTCTTTAAGACATCTGTGCAGATTCATATATGTTTTTAGCCTGACAGAGAAAGGGGTGGAATGGTTCAAACCACGGTGGTCATTAGAAGGTTTGGGGAATGGAGAAGTGAGAATTTCAGAGGACCAGCTGATGCCTAAGCCATGTAGGTAGAAGAAGGAGGTGACCAATTATTAGTAATACTTGGAAACTCTAATTCACTTCTTGTCCTTACCTCCAGGATTTGTAATACTACTTTTTTTAGTTTTTTAGTTTGATTGTTTGTTTTGTTTTGTTTCTGAGGCATGGTCACTCAGTAACCCAGGCTGTGTCACACTCTCAGCTCTTCCTCCTGCCCATTTGTGTTGGAATCAAGATACGAGCCACCGTGCTGGCTAATGGCTCTTTCACCCCATAGCAGGAAAGCCTCTCTGGGCAGTTTTCTTACTCTCCTGACCCCGTCGGTTTCTTCTCTGCTTGGAGACTTCCCCCAGGACTCTGTCAGGCACATCACTGGAGAATTAGGAAGCCATATCCCTTCCTTCCCAGCTGCCTTGGCTTCCCTGCTACTACACAGGACTCTGAGTTGGTCCTACTTTCCCAATGTGTAGCGCTTGTCGCTGCCATCCCCCACCGCATTGAGAGACCTCTGTCTTAGACTGACAGCTTCCCTCAGTTCTTCATTTCCTCTATTCCAGGAATTTTCTTCTTCCTCTCTGGTAGGCTTTACCACTGTAGAGGCCTCTGCCTGGGCCATCTCAAGCTCTGAAAACTCCAGTCTACAGCTTCTGAGCTTGCTGTTCTCTCCTTAGTTCTCTCTTGTCCTGGGGTAATGGCAAGAAAGATGGCTCTACCAACCCAAGTTCCAGCCACCTGCTAGAGCTTAAGGACCCACACAGTGTGGTCAGTGCTCTGTGAACCACAGTCACCTGTGACATATCAACTGCTTTGTTGGTACCAGGGATAGAAGGATGATTGAGATACGACTCTGTTCTATACAGAGACACAGACAGACAGACAGACAGACACACACACACACAAATGTACTTGGTTAACCTTCCACTCCCAGTCCCTTTGAAGATCAGAGGGTCGTTGTTCTCTGTATTGCACCCCATGCCTTTCCACCTGCATACTTAGTCCTTGGTGAGATGGCTCATGGCATGGAAGTCAGTCTGCACATACTAGACAAGTGTCCTGCCACCAAACTGCATCCCCAGGCCTTGGTGTTTTGAGACACGGTGTCTTTGTTGCTGTAACTAATTAACTACTGTGACACAGACAGCTTAAGCAGGAAAGGGTTTATTTTGGCTCATACTTCCAAGCTGCAGTCCACCAGAGCAAGGGCATTGTCATGGCAGGAATTAGATGGTGATCATGATAGTCTGTAATCAGAAATCTAAAGCAGGGAGTCCAGGCTAGTTCTCAGTTTTCCACTTGCCAGCTCACCCATAGTACAGTCCAGCATCCCAAGCAGGAAATGGCACCACCCATGGTGGATGAGTCTTCCCACCTCAGTGAATGACATCAAGATAACTCCCTACCTGCAAAGTCACAGGCTCTTTTCAAGTGATTCCAGATTCTGTCAGATTGACAACACTAACCATCACATACAAGGTCCCTTTGTGATTTAGGCTGACCTTGAACTTGGAAAACAATTTTTTTTGAGATAGCTCCTTCTATGGCGAACTCTATCCCCGGATGCTCACACCTCCCTGCTCATTTCTGCATCACCTTATATTTGGTCGGTGGAAGGGTTGGTTGGGATAACAACTGCTCCTGAGAGAGCTGACTTGACTGAGGACTTCAGTTGATTTAAATGTTAACTTTGCAAATCTGGTTTCCTGTAGTCCCCGGACACTGGGGAAAGGGTAAGGGGTAGGCATTGTGACCTGCAAGTGAACTCAGAGATGATTCTAGAGCTCATTTCACAAAGCTTCAAAAGGCTTAGATCCTTCAGCCTGGATATCACTGTCACTGGAAACTGAGCTACAGTGGGAAGGAAAACCAAAACCAAACCCAACCAAACAAACAAACAAACAAACAAACAGCCATTGGATAGAATTGGGACTATCGAGGGCCGGGATATCCCAGTGAGCTATGGCTTTATGATGAACCTACCATTGGTTGTACTCAGTAAGATCGTCTTCCTCCCTATAGCCTATTATTATGGAAAAAGAAAGAAGATCATTAAACCCCCGATTGGGGAAAGCAGCATTGAAAGTGGACATCCAAAACCGTCCAGGAGACGGAAACGACGGAAGTCTATCTTTGTGCAGAAGAGACGGAGATCTTCTGCTGTGGACTTCCCAGCGGGCTCAGGGGAGGTACGCTGCCTTTAAAGGACATCCAGCATCGGAGGAGGGGTGTTTAGTTTTAATTTTACTTATTTTTTGCGCACATGTGTGTGAGTGAGTGTGTGTGTGTGTGTGTGTGTGAGAGAGAGAGAGACAGAGAGAGAGACAGAGAGAGAGACAGAGAGAGGAGAGAGAGAGAGGAGAGAGAGAGATGGGGGGTGGGGAGAATGAGAATGCAGGCTTATGTTTGCCGTGGTGTACCTGTGGAGGTTAGAAAACAACTTTTAGGAGTCTATTTTCTTCTCTCACCGTGCGATCCCAGGACCAAAGGCAGGTTATCAGGTTTCTGCCCTGTTTGGTTGTTTTGGGGGATGGAAGAGATCAAGCCCAACCGTTTGAAGGCTAGGCAAGCCCATCATCAAACTACAGCCTAACCCTTGCAGTTTTGAGACAGGGTGTCCCTGTGTAGCTGGCCTTGAACTGTGTGTGTATGTGTACAAACACGGAGGGTGAGAGGTCAACCTGTCATCATTCCTCAGGACAAGGCTCACCTGAGATTTTTGTTTTGTTTTTTTGTGGTAGGGTTTCTTTCATCTTTCTTTTTTTTTTTTTTTTTTTTTTTTGGCTAAGCTGGTTGGCCCAGGGATCCACCTCCTCAACCCCTCAAGGCCCAGGTTTTCCATATGACTTCCGGGAATCAAACTGAGGTCTATGTTTTCATGACAAGCACTTTACCTGTTTAACCATCTCCTCAGCTCATTTGTTTGTTTTGTTTTGTTTTGAGAGATGGTCTCAGCGAGTAGTCTAGGCTGCCCTCAGATCCACATACCTCATCTTCCTGAGTCCTGGAATAGGAACCTAGAACAAGACACTCTTCTTCAGCCCCTTTATGTACTAAGAACCAATTGCACAAGTTCAACTACTGGTTAGGAAAAGGCTGTGTCAGGAGATTCTTCAAGGCGCTCTTTTAAGGCCTCCAGGGACAAACCTTGCCCAGAGCTTCATTCTGGAAGGAAAGCCAAGTGGCATGAGGGCCTGGCAGTGTGACTGTCAGGGAGAGTCCCTGTCAACCTGTCCCCACTAAGCACATCCCTCCCTCTCAGGAAAGCGAGGAGGAGGATGCAGACGCCCTGGAGGATGACACCGCGAGCGAGGAAACTGGTTCTGAGGTCCGAGACGACCAGACGGACACCTCCTCAGCAGAGGTGCCCTCTGCCCGGCCCCGGAGGGCTGTGACCCTGCGGAGCAATTCAGAAGCTGTGAAGCGGCCTCCAGTGGAGCGGGCACGAAGGGTCCGTCCAGTGCCAACCGCTATGCCTGCTGATGAAGGAGAGAAGGGCCCTCCTGCTAGGCCCGAGGAACCAGTGGTAAGCTCAGTGAATGAAGGGTCCATGGCTCATCTTTAAGAACATGGAGTAGGGTTCAGGGTGTGACTCAAGAAAAACTCGAAAGATGTCAGAAATGACTGTAGCTGCTCTGTCAAAATTCCCAAGTTCGAGAACGAAAGGACTATTTTACCTCTCGGTAGAGAGGACGAGGAGGCACCAGCAAGATGTTGCTGGGATAGTGGCTTCAATTTCTCGGCAGCTTTAACCCTTCAGACCTTCCAGTGATGCAGATGGAGAGGTTGCCATCTCTACATCTACCACCTCCACACTTGAATCCTGCATCAGTCTCTCCTCCATGGGATGCCTCCCTAACACCTTAATACATTAAATTCGCATGCTTGACGCCCCCCCAACTCTATAGGTGGTTTGTGGACAGCTACAAAGGTCCTTGGTACCATCCTAATGAAGGCAAATGGGTCTGGCTGTACTCCTCAGTATCTATCTGTACTGTAATCGGTGATGCTTCAATAGTAACCAGACCCTGGGTTTTCTAAACTAGGTGTTCAAGATTGACAGTCACTGTGCCATGGGGTGGGGCAGGTGTGTGCATGTACATAGATGCCCTTAGAGGTCAGGGCTCAACCTCAGATGTCATTTCTTAGGAACCATCCCCTCTTTACTCTGTTTCTTCTTTTTTTTATTTTTTAATTTTTTGAAACAGTATTTCATCCTTAGAGCATAGTAGCTTAGGCTGGTTGGCCAGCAAGTCTCAGAATCTACCTGTCTCTACTTTCCAGCACCACCATTTTGTCTGTCTGTTTGTCAGTTTGAATGTGTGGTCTGGGTATTGAACTTAGGTCCTTATACTTCCATGGCAGACGTTTTGCCTATGTCTCCCAGCCCTGTTGTACCTTTTGTTGTTATGGTTTTGAACCTTTGAAGACACCTACATCATTGCAGGTAGAGAAATCACCAGAGACAGAAACTCCATAGAGACTGAGCTCTGGGACTGTCTGTGTGTCCTAGGAGACCAAGAGAAGTAGGAGATCTGGTCCCACAGTATGGTTGAAGCATACAGGTTATTAGAAAGATGTAGCTGGCCCTGCAGTGTGCAGTGACAGTCCCCTGCCCCGTTCCCTGCAGGAAACAAAGCAAGAGGAGGAGGAAAGACTGATCCTCGAGAGCAATCCTCTGGAGTGGACGGTCACAGACGTGGTACGATTCATTAAGCTGACGGACTGCGCGCCCTTGGCCAAGATCTTTCAGGAGCAGGTACAGTGGCTCCCTGTGTCGTCAATTTATTTCCTAGGCCCCAGGTCTCGTCTCTCTGTGTCTGTGTGTTTGTATAAGTGTATGTGTGTTCATGTGCATGCACTTACATGCACTTGTGTGTGTACATATATGTGCATATGGCTGTGAAGCCCAGAGGACACCACAGGGTGTCATTTCCCAAACGATGCCACCTTTTTGAGACAAATTCACTCACTGGCCTGGAACTCACTTACTAGTCTAGGCTGACTGGTCAGGGAGCCTCAGAGATCCACTTTTTTTCTGCTCCCCAAGTGCTGGGATTGCAAGCTAGGATACCTAGTTTTGCAAAAGTGAATTCTGGGAATCAGGTCCTTATACTCACTATGCAATCACTCTCCTGACTGAGCTGTCTTCCCAGCCCAGAGACTAGATCCTAAAGGAATTACCTATTCTATCTGGTTTCTTCATGACTTATCAGGTAGGAGGATAGTCTCAGGTGTCCTTCATCTGCACGCACAGTTGACACCCCTAAGTGGGCTCATCTGTGATGCTGAGCATCCATGGTGCTCATCATGAGGATCTGGTTTTTGGTTCTTGATTGTCTCACATGGATGAGGGTTTTCTAACCGCGACATATGTGGTACTGCCAGGTGAGGAGGGAACCTCTGGGCTCCACTCTCATCCACAGCTGTAGCCCACTCTCTGGTGCCAGCTTCTGTCATGCTGTTGCTGTGATAAAACACTGACCAAAAGCAACCTGGAGAGGAAAGAGTTTATCTCATCTGACAGCTTAAGGTGTTTCATGAAGGGTTGTCAGGGAAGGAGCTCAAGGTGGGAACTGAAGCAGAGACTTGGTGGGACTTGCTTGCTGGTTTGTTTATCATGTCCAGCTCAGGGAACTTTCTTATACTACCCAGGGCTATCTGCTAGTGGACTGGGCACTCCTCTATCAATAATTAATCAAGAAAATATTCCAAATAGTTGCCTTCAGGTCAGCCTGATGGTGACATTTTTCTCAACTGAGCCTCCCTCTTCCCAAATGACTTAGCTTATGTTAAGTTGACAAAAACAAAACAAAGCAAAACCCAAAAATCTAACCAGTACAGCCTTATAGAGTAAATATGTCTTTTAAATATTATGTAAATACTGTTTTCCATATAGCCGATTAAAGGTATGCCTATCTAGTCTGTTTTTAGAGTAACAAGCCAATAATTAGGGAAGATAAATTTTAAACATTAAGCCAGGAAAAAAAAAGTCTGGTTTTCCAGACACATGGGGAATTTTCTATCTAATATGTTATAAAAAGCAAATTAATGAAAATCCTAATCCTTCACCTCCCACTCCCAAGAGTAGTTCTTGGTATCCAGGTTCTCCCGCCTTGATATCTCTGAGACAAAGTGATAAACTTCTGTAGACTCCAGAGAAGGTCATGTGATACTGCCAAAAACTGGCAAAACCCAAGCAGAAACCCATTGTTTCCAAGTACTCGACAAATTCTCTCGATATAGGTTTAATGCCATGTATATGTTGGCCCATTGTCTATTCAACATACACTGACCAAACAGCTGCTACATGCCTTACAATGTCCAAAACATGACAATGAAGTGTGACACTCATAAAATCTCATTTTATTTTGGTATAGGCCTCAACGTTCCATTTTCATTTTAGAAACATGATTCTGTTGTGAGCAGAATAAAGGACAGATTTTTTTCACAGCCTAGATTCGAGGTTAGTTGGGAACCCAAGACCATCTATAGCATGAATGGCTACCAGGCTCCAATGTTGGTACCTTGTGCAAAATTTCTGTAGGAAGCTGGCTCGTGGGGAGGGATTAGCCAAAACTCCCTTTAAAGTCCTCCTTTATATCCCACGACTACGCCCAGTTTCCAACAATTTTTTATTAGATTGTCCAACCAATATCTCAGAATGTTTCAAGGAAAGGAACAATCGGCACATCCCCACTGTAGATTCAGAGTGGGCCAAGGCTTCCTCCACCCACCCCTCTGCTGTCAGCTAAAAGCTTTGTCCTTGATTTAGATGTTAGGTGGGCTTTAATGGATGAGTCTTGTTCCCAATTAATTTTGCATTTCACATTAGGGATTTTCAACTGTTAAAAAAAAATAAGCGTTGCCTGCTGGGCTGTCTAAAGTGTGTGGACACTTGAGTCCTTTCTGGCCCATTAGACTTTTAATGACTTATTTTTACTAATTTGTTCTATCATCATTTTGTGCAAATGACGGTGCTCTGATTGGGTGAGGCCCCCAGCATTTTCTGAGCTGTCAGATGAACTAGGTGCCTGCAGATTATTCACCGGCCTGCACAGGAGATCACAGTGTACAGAATGATAATAGCTGTGTGCGTTCACGCCTAGAGATGTTAGGAATTCAGAGATGGTTCTAATCACCAGGAGCGATTGCAGGCATTACACAGTCCCCATTACCAGCAAACAGACCTTTTATTTCTGAAATGTTGTGGCAGTCTCTTAGTAAAACTATTCTCCGTAATTTCATGCTGCAAATCTGAACATTATACAGTGAAAGTCCATGCATCTGTAATGCGTTTTTAAACACACAGCCCTGAATAGCATGATCTATGTGCTCATCCATGGCCAATCGGTCTGCTCACAAGAGAAGCAGACTGCCCGAGTGAGTCGTTTATTTTATAAAATTGACAACTTTAGTTGTCGCCTTCTTCATTTCCATTGGCCCACAGTCTTTCCCATTTTCCTCCCAATTTAAAGGAGAGAAGTTTAGCCTTTTTCAGTCTGTGGTCATGTGGGTCTGCTCTCCTGAGCTCCTGTGACAGTGCCATCACGGAGCTCCATGGTGAAGCAGAATTGTATGCTTAATGGTGATAGGAAAGAAAACAAAGACAGGGGCAAGGTTCCAAGGCAAGCCCTTGGTGACTTATCCAGTGCATCCATCATGGTCCTCAGGATCAGGTCAGTATCCTAGAGCTTATCAGCTTCAACACACTAGCATTTGGGAAGAACCCTTTAGAGCGATACCCTCACAACCCAGAAATAAAGAATTGCCACATCCTACAGATCGATACCCTCACAACCCAGAAATAAAGAACTGCCACATCCTACAGAACTCTGACAAGTTTCAGTTTTTCTTGTCTTGAGTGTAACTTTTGTGTCAGATCTTATTCCTTCAAGATGTTCTGCAGTTATGGTGAGTCGGCTTAATTTTCATGTTGTGCATTTTATCCAAGTCCATCTCCTTAAAGTTAGTAGTCCATTAGTGAGCCTATTTAATATAACAACTGATCTGCCAGCATTTATGGCAATATAGGAGCATATTCAATCAACTGTGAGTCTGCTGTGTTAACCTATATAATCCATGAGGGGGAAAAAAAAGCAAACTTCTTCCAAACTAAACCAGAGGTTACCTATGAGCCTCTTGGAATGGGAATTCCCTGCTTACTTTTCTGTGATTTACAGTGTCGTATCTGTGTCCGCTTTGCCCAGCTTTTTCCTGTTTACCCATTTCTCTTTCTGACACCACTAGGACATGCAACAAGCATTGACTATTTGGACTGTAAAGCAGGAGCGAGCTCAAAATAAGGGTTAGCCTCAGGCTAGTTTTTGCCCTAAAGTGACAGCCAGATGGTTCAGTTGCCAAATCTAGCTGGTTTTAGCAGGCACCTTGGGAGTTAGAGGCCTGGTTCTATTCTGAGTAGCATGGTCTTCTCAAAACTGTGACACCCAGGCATCGTATTCTCCATCATTTAGGAAGAAGGAGAAATGAATTGAGAACATAGAAGTAGCAATTATGGGCCCTTGGGTGTATTCGGGTGTATAATGGGCAGACTGCATTTTAAGCATTTTCCACCTATAGATATTAGGCTTACTTTTGGCTCATTTCTTTTTCCAGATAAAAAGGAAGGTGAAAGATTGCTAATTAATCAGATTGTTTAGCCTTAACCCTTTCCTGCCACACATTTTATTGTCCAGGGGTTTTTGTTCAGCTTAGTCCCAGATGTCCAAAGGCTGCTTCTGTGGAACTCAAGTAAATCAGCTCCTGGAGAGTTTCAAAGCTGTGACCTCAGTCTGCTTCTTTTCCAGGCGGCAACCTCGACATCCACACCAGGCAGTACGGTCTCTTTCCCACACTCCAACCCATGACTTCAGAGCTAAAACCCCTATAAACTTGGGGCTTCCATCACTGCTGCTGACTGAGTAGGAGAGGGGAGCGAAATATTCCTTCCCATTTGTTCTCCTTGAGGAAGTCTAGGACCAGGACAGAAGGGGCATCTGATCTGAAAAGGTCAGAGAATGACATTTCAAGGTCCTTGACATCATTTTAAGTGGGCTCATCTAGCCTGCATGGCGTCTGTTAGATCGGCCACTCTCCTTAATGTTGTGACCCCAGGGTGGCCTTTACCACTGATTCCCACAGAGAGCTATGGGACCCTGTCCTGGTTTGGAGTGGATGGAAAGAGAACAGTATTTCTTTGAACAATTAGGCTGACTGCCCAGTATCTCCTATGTAATGTCACTGGAGAATCAGTTTCTGAATTGTTTCCTTATCTCATGACTTTTATTTCTCTCTCTGTCTCTCTATGTCTCTGTCTCTCTGTCTCTCTCTCTCTCTCTCTCTGTGTGTGTGTGTGTGTGTGTGTGTAAGTGTGTAAATTTGAGTGCACATGCCCACAGAAACCAGAAGAGAACATCAGATCCCCTGGAGCTGAACTTAGAGCTATTGTGAGTCTTCCACAGAGCAGCAAGTGCTTTGAACTATGAGCTATCTCTCCAGCTCCTCCATCCTAAGACAGGCTCTCTTAGTAAATCTGGAACTCTGTGATGTGGCTAGATTGATTGGCTAGCACACCCCAGAGATCTTCCCATCTCTTCCTTCCCATTGCTGAGATTACAGTCACACACAGCTGCACCTAGCTTTCTCAGGGATGCCCTGGATCTAGACTCTGGCCCTTGTGTTTGTATGAACAATTTATTAATGAGCCATCCTCAGACAAGGTTTCCTTTATGGCACTCATAGCTCATAGTTGGAATGCATAATTTAAAGAGTGTGCACATAGGTGCCAAGCATTTAGCTCTATCTCCTCATGGTTTGCTGTCAGAATTCTACACAACTCCAACTAAGGTTTGATAGTTCTATTACCTACATACCTTAATAGGTTAAAAAGAGCTAAAAAGCAAAACAAGATCAGTGGAGTGTATCAGGCAGGTAGAATCTTCTCATTATTTCTACCTTTTGATTTTAAGCCTCCCTTTATAGAATGTTCTTATTGCTGCAGTTAACACTCAGTTTTAAATTGCTGACATAATGTGTCGTGGATATACATCTGCTTGAGTAAAGATGTAAAGTGTCCCTAATCCCAATTTATTCTATAATTCTTTCTTCCTTTTTATTAATTTTGTTGTGACAGTTTCACACCTGCATGTAATATATTGTGATTCCTCTCTCCCCCTCTTACCTCCCCCGTCTCTATCAGTGACTCACTCTATGTTTTAGTTCCTATCCAGAAGTCTTTGGGTGTGTAGCCACGTCCAGGGTCACCTGTGTGACCATTGGTTTGGAGCTATCCACAGGAGCCTGCTGTGGTCATCAGTGAGTGGTAAGGCCACCCTGGGGCTTTCCTCCATCCCTGCCTGACTGTGGAGGGGCCAGTTCTTACACAGACCCAGTGCAGCTATCCGCAGCTACTGGGAACTCACGGTTGCAATGGCTGTGCTTTGCCCAGAAGGCAATTTTGGAGTTCTTTTCCCTGTCTTCCGCCACAGCATATGCTGGACCATAGAAAGGGTAGTTTAAAGTGCTTGTTTGAGAATGAGCGCTCATCTGTGCTTATTCTTAGCATCCTGAACAGCCATGAGTCTCTGCAGTCACCACTCTTTACTGAAAAGGATGGCTGAGAGTAGCACTTGTCTATGGGTAGAAGCATACATATTTAAAAGGCAACTCGACAGTGTGTCTATTTAACCAAACAACAATATTCGGCTCCCTGTTTCCAGCCTACATGACTCAGTACTTACATTCTATTAAAATTCTACACACTGGGAGCTCCGTTTGTAAGAAAGATGAGAACGCTCACAGATGTCCCATAGGGCCTGAAATGTTTCCCCAATATCCACTGTTTCCCCCCTGTAGCCTCATGCTTCAGAATGTCGGCCGTTGGGGGGGGCAGTCACATGCCTTCATTTTGCCTACATAGGGGAGTGTAGTACATCATAGGTGGGTAAGAACTTCGGGAAAGGTATTTTCCAAGTGTAGAGAGGATTGCTAACAGGAGGAGTTGGAACAGGGAAGGAGAGAAGTAGAAATGATGAAAATACAATATGTACGTACATAGGAAATTCTCAAAAGAATTAAAATTAAAAAGAGGATGCCGTGTATGTCTTTATAGCCAATCATATACAGAAGAACTCGTCATTCTCTTTCAGTTTAGAATTAACCTCCTTGTACAGATGCTTTGTTAATGTTGACTGGCAGCGATGCTGGAGGAAAATGCCAATGTCCCACATGCATATACAAGCAAGATGCAGTTCTAAGCACTTCCCATCTATAGGCCTTGGGTCCGGTTTTTAAGATTTATTCTTCTGAGCTAAAAAGCAAATCGAAGGGTCTCTAATCAACGATATTGGTTAGTGTTAATGAGTCAGCCTACAACCAGAGCAGCATTCTGCTGTTCGTTCCCATTCTGCATCCCAGAGAAGAAAGGGTAACTTCCCTGTAGAATTCAGGCAAGCAGGTTCTTGGGGGAGAGACTGAAGGGTGATCTGTGTCGCATCTGCTCCAGGTCGTCCGGCTTTAAATCCACACTGGAGTATACGCTCTCCTGCACTCTGCACCAACAGCCTCAGAACTGACTCCCTTATAGATGTAGGGTTGAGCTCAGTTTGTTACCACTGACTCTTAGCATCACCTCATCAGTCCTCAGTCATTCCTGCTGGAATACGAACCTGGCCTTGGGAAATAGGAAGAGCAAGTTCCAGTCACACTCAGTCACACAATCCCGTGGCATCTACATGAACAAACCAGCTTGCAGTAGCAAGCAAGCTGGCAGAGACATAGGTTGACAGAATGGTCTTTGGAGTGAGTTTTTGTGCCCTTCTTCCTATAGAGAATTTAGCCACCACTTGACGAATATCACTATAATGTGGCACCTGCTGTGTAGATATAGCAAGATACAGTGGGACAGGGAGAAAACAGTCCTGAGTGTGAGTACCTCTCATTCTGAGGATTGGGTGTGTGTTTTCAGGGTGGAATTTGCTTGTAGGTATAGGATGCAGTTTCCAGGAACCCAATTTGGTGATGATGCATTTTTTTCTGTAAGATGTTGGTTCTTGGAAGTTGGATTTTATTTGTTTGTTTGTTGAGATCAGGCCTTGCTATAGAGCTCTGGTCAGCCTGGTATTCAATCTTTTGGGACTTTAATGTGGCATTTCCTCCTGACAGCTAAGATGTCTATGAGAAATCTGTTGTCATCTTACAGTGATTCCCTAATGCATAACATGGCACTTTTTCCTTTCTGCTTTAGAGTCTGTCTTTCTTGTGCATAGTTTGACTACACTGTGCCCTTTTGTGATCTTTCGAGCCTCCTGAACCTGAATGTCCATAATTTTCTTAAGATTTCAGTTGTCTATGACTATTATGTCATTAATTAGATTTTCTGTCCCCCACCCCCACTTGTTGAATATTAGTCCATTTAGTGGCTTCTCCTAAGGCTCAGCTGTTTCTTTGCCCTCTTTCCTTCTGTGTCTGACTATGTTATCTCAAAAGAATTCTCTTCAAGTTGGGAGTACTACCTGCCTGGCTGCAGAGGCTCCCACCTATATGTGTTGCTCTTTTACTTACTCAGTTCTTTAGCTCCAGGATTTGTTTGTTTGGGTTTTTTTCCCTAATCTTCATCATTTGGCTGAATTAGTCATTTTAGTAGATCTCCTAATGTCATTGAGTTGTCTGTCTGTATTCTCTTGTAACCCATGTGGCTTCCATGGGGCCATTCTTTTGAATTCGGGCATTTTGTTCACTTTAGCGGCCTGTTGCTTGCTATTGGGTTCCTCCAAAGGAATCATGTAGTCTTGACGTTTTCATATTTTGTATGTATCCATATTGATGTTTATTGTACATCTGGCAGATCCTTTAGTGTCAATTGTTTTGGAGGATAACTTCTGTAACTTTAGGGATGTTTGATTGCCATATGACACTGACTTGGGTTCCATTTGAATATAGCGTGATCTCATGACTTCATCAGCAATAAATAATGGTTCAGGGCATGGTACATGTGGTACTAGTGTTCTAGCCTGGCAGTTTTTATAACTATGTACCAATGGAAAAATTTAAGTGACCCAGTTAGGTATGACCCACATGTCAGTGTGTGTCTATCTCTCTCTCTGTATGTGTGTGTCTGTCTATACACACATACATGCACACACATCCACATGTGAGTGTGTGCATGTATTTTCCTGTGGACATTTCCATGTTTGGTGTATTATCACCTGTTCTGTGATATCAGACCTTACAAAGTGGGAAGAAAATTTTTATATTTTAGTATCCAGCCTTTTTATGGTGCTCAGGCTACCACAGAAGGACCTAGCCTCGAAGGAAGAAAACGCCGTCCCAGAACTGGATACTGAGCTTGGGAAGCAACTTCTGGAACCTCCTACCTGTTCCATTGCATGTCTCTACCAGCAGAGGCTTAGGAACTTGAGTAAAATAGTCTTAGCAAAAGTGATTTTGTTGAGGCCGGGGAGATGGCTCAGCTCAGTGGTAAAGCTCTGGCTATGCACGCCGATGACCTGAGTTTGTATCCTCAGAACCTGCATAAAAACCAGAGACAATAGTGTCCATGTGTCTGTAATCCCAGCACATTGCTGTGAGCAGCTGAGGGACAGAAACAGAATTCCAGACCAGCTAGCCTGGCAGAGATACCCTGTCTCACACATGGTAGAGAGTGAGGACCAAGACCCAAGGTTTTCCTGTGACTTCCATCTATATCCATCCCTGTACACTCCCCTCTTCTCTCGTGCACCCACGCATGCACACACACACACACACACACACACACACACACACACTTACTTTATTTTTATTAACACAGACATTCAGTGGTCTCCATGTTAATTGTTACCTGTGATAATATGCTCCCAAATTCAAAGCAGTAAGAACACTTTTTTACACATTTAACTCGCGGACAAGCTTGACATGACAAACACATCCCCCAAGTATATCCTACTTCTCTAACATGGCTTTATCTTCTGGCAGGACATCGATGGCCAGGCACTCCTACTGCTGACTCTCCCGACCGTGCAGGAGTGCATGGAGCTGAAGCTGGGACCTGCTATCAAGTTATGCCATCAGATCGAGAGAGTGAAAGTGGCTTTCTATGCGCAGTATGCCAACTAACTCGGCGTCCTCGGGGTGGTGCCCGATTCTGATGAGGCTGTGTTTCTGAAGGATTCCAGGATTTCCTGGATCTCCTTGGTTTCCCGGGCTTTGTGAAATGGCACACTCATTGAGGATCTCCAAAAAGCCAGAAGCCCAGGATCTCCTCGATGCACCAGCCTGTTGATATTCTATGTTTCTGAAGCACACAGACCGCAGCAGCAGTTTTCGGGAATGAGTGGAAGTTCTGAGACAGAACTTCCCCGACTCTTGACTTGCTTCTTGATCTCTGAGTTTCATTTTTCTCCCATCCAAGCTAGGCAGCTTCCTGTAAGCCAAGTTTCCTTACACTGAGGTCCAGGTTCTTGGAAACCAAGAAGGACTGGGTGCTTCCAAGCAGAATCCCTGGCTCGCTGGCAGTTTTGCCTGACTCGCTCTCAGGCTCTTTCATAGCCCCACGTATGCAAACTACTGTGGTCTGGAGCCACCTGCTTCCCATTTGACCCCCCTGACAGCTCCTTCTCCAACACAACCATGGACTCTGTTTCGGGATGCTGGTCTAAAACAATGCGCTAAGCTCTGTCCTCTGGCGGAGGTGCCTTTTCACTAGTATGGCTGCTTACAGTAGACAGCTGCTGTGTAAGCAGAGCCTAGAACATTGGCAGTGGCAAGCACTCGCCATAGTCCCCTGCAGTACCATAACTTCAATGTCCCCCAAGATCACTGTGACCAGTCAGGAGAGGGCCAGTCTAGTTCTTTATTGCAGGAAAAACTTTCAGAAGGCGAGCCTAGGAAGAGATTTGGGAAAAGGTTTTGTGAACTAGAGGTCTATCCACTTAGAAATGTTAAAGCTGGCCACTGCAAACAAACCCTTCTGCACCTCTCTCCTGCTAGTCTGGCTTGCCACACACGAAGCAAGCACAAGGAAACAGTAAGGCCTAGCCTAATAGAGCAGAGCGAATACTGGCTCTGAACTCAGTTGGTTCCCATCCTGACTTTGCTAACGACCAACGGTCATGTCCTTGGGTAACTCCCCAGCACTCTGGACTCAAACTCCCCTTGAAGGAAAAGTTAGGACACTTAGTGGGGAGGCATTGAGTATACCTTCTCCCCTCCAGCCTTCTCCTCATTCTTGCTAGAGAGGAATCCAGGTGGGCCAAAATGAGAATTGGGCCACAGAATTTAACCTTGCAGTTCCTGAGTTTCACTCTCTTTGAGGTTGCTTATGAAATTCCACCATATCATCTATAGAATAATCAGTGCATATAAAATTTGGCTGGTCTTTTCTATCCAGTACTTCAGCTGTGTTTTCTCATGAGTGGTTCAGCATGTGTCTGCAAGCCCAAAGGGACTGAGGTACATCATGACATGGAAGTCACCTCCCCATCCTTTTAAAAGGAAGGAAACCAAACTTTTACTCTGTTCATGAGTGGATGTTCATTTGGGAAGCTTAACTTCACACCTATGTAGATTTTTATTGTTTTCTTTTTGGTTTTCCATGGTTTGTCATAATTCTGTCGATCTTTCACTAGAGTCTCAGTTGTCCTAGAATATGGTGTGACGGGCTGATAGCTGCTTGTGTTTTGGCAACGTTTTAAGGCGTGGTTATCCGTCAGGCTTTGAGGATCTGTGGTTGCTTATGCTCACTGTCCTCCACATTGAGCAGTGGCTGCTGATGGAACCAGAAATCTAATTATTTGTGGCATTGCTAAGACTCTTCCTTAAAGCTGGTTTTCCATTGTCGCACTACAGACCGCTGGTGAGTGCGAATGCCTGGGGACAACCGATGGTTGCTTGTGTGTTTTATGCTGCTGTAAGGATGCCCCACGCTGGTGCCTGCATGGTTGGCTCGCAGTTGTTGAATTTATCTCTCCTAAGCTATGCGCAGAACCTTCCTCAGTTGGCCTGCCTTCTCGGCCATATGCTTTTGGCCATAAATGCTCAGTCTACCAGTTGGAAAGGGTCTCTATTTTAAGATGGTGTGGCATCCCTCCTGCGCTGACTCCTTCTTGGTCCTTCACTGCGGCCTTCTCAAGATGAGCCATTTTTTTTTTTTGCATCTGAAACCAGGGTGTGGCTGTGGCATTGCTACAACATGATGCGCTTTGAGAACAAATGTCGCATTTTCATGGCATTTCCAGTAATGGCTCCGGGGAGGAGGTGTTGCTCCTCCCTGTGGAGATTTTTCTAGAGGTCTGCTGAGCCCACAGAAAGAACCAGAAGCACGTTACAGAAAGCCCAGTCAGGATATGACCGTCATCGGTCAGAAACCCTTCTTCCTGTGGAACCAGATGTCCCAGCCTGTCCTCATCCTTCATCCTCACTCTTAGTCTTCTTCTTTGGCAAGGAAGAGATGACAGTAACCATACCCGAAGGGTGCCCGGCTAGGAGCCACCCTCATCATAGTGACTGTCAGTGTTCAGTCAGCCCAGCCCTCCAGTAGACTTGAGAAGTATTTGAGAACTGAAGGGGATGATTTCCTCTTAGAGGTCTCGGGGTCTTCCAGAGCATTGGTCCAGGATGGTGTGCTCATCATGCAGATGGCAATTTTGTTACTGGATTGTAAAGAGGGCTTTGTTTCTCTCTAGACTTGCCTCTCCTCTACTTCTGTCTTAAACATGGAGCTGATTCCCAAGGAGCAGTTTGCTCTAGATCCCCGTTACTATGGCAGAAAAAGAAATGGATGTTATACATATATTCCACATAGCACCACAGCCTGTACACCAAAAATATTCTGCTCTAAATGCCATCAAATGATGCCCTCCCCTCAATCCTTCCTGGATGGTATCATTTCATTCTCTCTCTGATTATCTTCTGGGACCAGAGTCCTCTCATTCATGTCCCCACACCATGGGTACATGGCACCATTCTTTCCCTCCTGTAGCCAGCCAAGCAGGCAGCCTACAGTCTGTGCCATGCAACTGAGGAATGGAAATGCCACCTCAACTTAAATAATGACAGTCCATCATTTATTCCCACTCTGAAGTTTAGGGAGTTTATTTTAGCCCTTAGCTTCCTGAGTGCATATGTACTGTATTGTAAAAAAAAAAAAAAAATCCTGTCCACAAAATAAGCATACCCGGATCAAAGCAGAGTGTACCGGCACCACATATCTTTGCTACTCAACAATGGTGTCTTTTACCACAGCATCTAACCTGGAGCTCACAGAACTGGTCTGTCCCTTTTTAAATTAGATGCCTTTGATCAACGTCTGACTCACAGACAGTATTTGAGCTCTATAGCTCTTTTAAGTCCCTAGACCTTATTTGATCATATTCAAAAAATCATTTTCTGTGTTTGCTTTGATTTGATCCTCAATAAATTAAAGTGATCCACGCTCTAACACTGCCATATCTGACCTTTGCTGCCATCTTTACATGGTTCCCTTTGATCAGACTTTTGAAGATAGGTCTCTCCTAATCTATCTCAGAGTTTCGAGTGTTCTCTGAGACAAATTCTGGGCTTGTCTTCTATCTTACACCAACAGCCCTTCCTAAAAGTTGTTGCTTAGTTTTGGAAGCGCTCGGGGGGTTCATACTTATTTTGTATAACGCCCGTTTATATTTATTTCTGTATATAGAAATAGAACAGAACAGTAGTAGGCTCTTTGTTGTGGTTTGACATTGCTGCTTTGGGTTAGGATAGTGAATATAGGTTCCAGTTCCTCTCTCTTCTGTCTTTGGAGAGCTGTGATTGAGTGTGCAATTATTTGGAAGGAGAAAATGTAAATTAAGATATCTGTAGTGTTTATGAAAAAAGTCTCTGGGGACATCTACTGCTTGTGTCTCTTTGGTGCAATAATTAAATAGCAAGAGAAGCTGAAATGGCAGCCATACAATCTAATGACTCTCTTACTTTCTCATGATTCCTTTCTGTCCACAAATTCTCTGAAAATTACTCTCTTTAACTGGGTTAACTTTTTAAGTTGCTTAATTCTCATAGATTTTAAAACTAGGGTGATTTAGAGGTATCCAAAACATGCTATTACAAAACGAAATTATCATATTTGTGACCCATTTAATTTACTGAAAAATCGTAATTGCTGTCCTGCCTGGTCTCCTTGGGTCTTAGATTTGTAAAGCCTTTGTGATTTAAATGATAAATAGTGACTCAGTTTTCTGAGCTGTAGACTTCGTCGTTCCCTTCTCTTTTGATGGCGAGGACTCAGCACCAGTGAGGATGTGGGTCATGTCACAGAGCCAAGGCAGAGCAGTGCTTTGGTAAGGACAAAGAGGAACGCCGAAGAAGGAAAAGTCTAGAACAATCTTTTGCTAATAAGTACATTATGATGAAAACTGCTGGGAAGGGTTTTTTTGTTTTTGAATAATAAAAAAGGTAAACATTGTACCTATCCTTCAGAATGCAAGCTAACACGACCTGTGTAAGCAGTCACTAGTGGCGGGAGCCCTTTATCATTCATGTTCCACTTGGAAAAGTTTGTGCTGAAATTTGGTTCCTATCTTGGTATGTTTTGGTGCATAAAAGAGAAAAATAATCAGTGTCTTTACTTTTGAAATTTAAAGGACAAAGGGCATGCTCTCTCAATTTGTTGTAAGATTGTATTCTGTATATATGTTTCCATGTACATAAATGAAAATATATATCAGAGTTATATTTTAATTTTTATTCTAAATGAAAAAACACTTTTTACTTGAAAACATGGTAAGCCACATTGTTAATAAAGTAAAAATAAATTCTATAGTGGTGTTTGTGTTTATGTGTCAAAGGTTATTAAATATATGTTTGGGGCTTGTCTTAGGGTTATTTTCTTCTGAAGTCTTCGTTTCATTTATAGAATCTACCATTACGTTAGTTAGAACCATAGATGGCCAATTCACCTCATTGTTATGGTTTCTTACTCAAGCGACATCTATCTAGTCTAGTTTCGTTCTTATTGCTTTGATAAAACACTAACCAAAAGCAACTTAAAGAAATGACTTGTTTGGCTTCCACCCCCATGTTCATCATTAAGGGAAATGTGGGCAGGAATGAAGGCAGGAACTTGAAGCAGAAATTGGTGCTCTGTCGCTTACTTGTAGGCTCAAGCTTAGCTCGCTCCTGTGTACGACCCAGGACCACTTCCTGAGATCCAGGGAAAGGACTCAGTTGGTAAAGTGCATGTCTTGTAATCGTGATGACCCAAGTTACATATTTAGAACCCAGGCGAACATACCTGGAGCCATGGTGTATACTTATTCCAGCTCCTGTGGAGGTGGGGACATGTGGCTCCCAGGGCTCACGGACCAATGACTCTAGCCTGAATGTTGAGCTTCAGTTCAGTGAGAAACCCTGCCTTATAGAAGGTGGACTTCCTGACAATGATTCCAGAGATTATTACCTGACCTTCACACAGGTACATACATGTGCAGATACATATGAACATGCAGATACACATGAACATGCACACACAGACACATGAAAGTTGTGTTATTTTCATAGCGCTCCTGGGCTTCCCAATTTCAACCGTCTTTTATGATACTTTGGGAGAAAGATGGCTTTATTTCTATAGGAGCCCCAAATAAATAACCATATTGATACATCTTATGACTTGCTGTCACAAGTAAGTCCCAAGTATCCAAGTAAGAAGAGAACAACAGCCTGTGGCTGTGATACCGCACAGCTGATTTCTCCAGGGAAGAGAATCCCTTTCCTTGTCTGTCATGACTGACACCCTTCAGGGAGGGTAAAAGGTAAAAGAGGGTTAGAGCCCTGGGTTACAGAGATGGAGAAAGGAGCCATTTCTCCTTCCATTCAGTAGTGAGTTCACTTTAAATTTGTGTTTGATCCCGCTGATATTCAAAATCCACATATAGAAAATTTTATTCTATTTTAATTATGGATGTTTTTTTAAAAAATCAATTGATAACACAGGTTCATACTTTGCGATTCAAACTGCCTTCATACTCAAAATCCTCCTGCCTCAGCTTTCTGCATTGGTGTGTGCTACCATGCCTAGCTTACATGAGGCAGTTTTTGTTTGTTTGCTTACAACTTATTTAAATACAAAGCTTTAACAACAAAGGCAGAGGCTTTACCACACAATAAGAAATACCGTTTGTTTTCCCCCAGTATACCAGCAGCAAAGGATTGTGCAGTTGGACACACATGGCCATCATATTTCTACTTGAATTCCTTGAAAACAGAAGTTTAAACACTGAAAAAAAAGTAAAATATGAACACTTTCAAATCTCTAAATTGGATAAATCAAAGCTAAACAATTTCCATGTTGTCATGAGAACCCTATTTTTACTTTTTTCTCCTACTTAGCCAGACTATGTACAACTTTCAGTTCACTAGAAGTTATTTCTCCTTTGTTCTGAGGTTTGTGTTACAACTGTTTTAAGTCTAAGAAAGCACAATGCTTACTAGAGATTCAAAGAATGGTATTTTTAAAATGCTAATTGTGTTAACATGATCTTGGTTGATTCCATGTGGTGACCAGAAAGGTGAAAATACTACCTGAGCTACAAACAGTTGTCAGAATCATTTCTTGAAGACATGTTTATGACATTGGCTCAAGCATGGGTCACAGCACATCTCTGCTGAGTGTAGCTCGGTTATATCAAAGTTTGGTTAGCGTCGTTTGTAGATGATTTGTCCAAATGATATATCATGGTAATAAAGAAAAGGAAGGTTTGCTTTGTCACTCTAATGACAGCTCAACACACAATGACCATCACCTCCGTGCTTTCTCACTTAACCTCAAGATTTGTTCTGTGTCTAAACTGGCTTCTTTGCTGTGAAGTTTTGGAATAATAAATATAGTGATATATATGTTATATAAATAGATACAGAAATATAAAATGTATATATACAATTAAGTATCCCTATATATTACATATATAGGTGAATATGTATGTGTATATATGTATTACATATCATGGGTGTGTGTGTGTATGTATGTACGTTTGTGGTGCGTGTGTGCATGTATGAGGTGTGGTGGTATGCTGAGAGAGAACTCAAGACAAAGACATAATGTTGAGTCGGGGAAAGCATCCAGATATTGCACGTTGCACTGATTTCAAATATTCTATCACTTTCCAGTTATATAACACAAAACTTCAGTTTTCTATGAAAGGTAAAGAGTTATACACCTTTATATAGATAATAGGATTAGACATGAGATAAATTGCTGTGCTATTCTTAGCCCAGAGTAGGTACCTTGGGTTCCCACCTCCATGGATCATCAATTCCTAGGTCTTTGACCATTTACCCATTGCAACATCCTGGCCACCTTTGGCATGGCTACATTCATAGTCTTCTATTACCAACTAGATAGGAAGACATAAACAAAATAGAAATGCCACAATGTCTTGGCAGTATTGATGTTGAAGTCAGAAGCCAGGAATAGTTGAATAGTAGAGATGCCATGCAGTTAGGACTGGAGCAACTCCAGCCTCCTTTTAACAATACAGTTCAGAGAGACATTTGTCTTCACATCTGGATTTGCCACAATGTGATGACATCCTGCCAGTTGGAACTGGTTTATAAGCATACCAGCAAACTGCATCGTCGGAGATAGTAGGTGGCCCCCATCAATATTTAAAGGCCTGTTACACAGCTAAAGGTTTTAGAAGTCCAGTGGATTGTTCCAAAAGCTCCCCTCCAAAGGGCAAGTTGTGGTTTCTACATTGTGCTCATAATGCTGGCTTCAAACAATGTAGCCAAGGATAGCCTTGAACTTCCAACCTTTCTACCTCCATCTATGGAGAGCCAGGATTACAAGCATGTGTTATCATACCCAAATGATGAGTTTTAATGACTATCCTGAGAGTTGCTTCGCCACATTGTCTTCTGCTACATGGTGATTGGTGAATATCTTGAAACCTTGGACTTCTCAGCAGAAGTGAGTTGAATTTCAGAGTTCTGCTATATCCCAAGTACAGAGCTTGGTCATCGTGTTGGTTATTCATAAATTTCTTCGTGTTTATGCAGCACCAGCTTATGTTTTTGGACAGATACAGATACTGCTATTACTTCATCTCCCAGCACTTCCAAGTCTCCTAGCCTCACACAAGGTCATTGTCAGTTCCACTGTAACAACGACAAACCACACTGGCGTTTGAAGCCCTCGTGCTTGACAGATCAAAGCTTCAGTTCTGTATGACGTAAGGGGGTGTTTCAGGAGACAGAACTTGGGCATGTTTAAGGAATAACCCATAGCTTTTATTACTGACATAAAGGTTGTATTAACAAATCCCTCCTCAAGGACAGTCATCTCCAGTATGGCTGATCTGCCCATTTTGTCCAGAAACAACTTGCAAACTCCCACCTTCTGTTAGACTCGCACCCAAACCTACAATGCGCCATTTTCATTCAGTTTCTAACCTCCTGTGCCTACCTTTTCAGCTTGAAATTACTTCCTCTCCTCAGCTTAGAAACTTTTCTTTGGGATCTCTTTTCCAGGAAATTCAAACAAAATGTAGGCATTTAAAGGCAGCTATTATCATAGTCATTCAATATGAAAACAATAAAGAAATATTCTGGCCATAATGCAGCCGACCTGGGAACTCACCAGCTTTCTGTAATTGGGACACTCAGAATACAAGTCCTTTCGAAATTAAGACTAGGGTTAAAGGTGAGAAATTTTAAAGTGCTCTTTCTGATTATTAAAATAGTATGTTTATATTATAGAACATTTGGAAGGCAAAGGTGTTACTAAATTGCTCATTATCTCATTATGTTCAATTATAATTTCATCATGTTTGCATTTATACTTAGAACATAATATTGAAATTAAGCCATGTATACCATTTGAAAGATTTTCACCTGTATTCTGCAATCATCCTCCACGAGGTGGCATTAATATTCTCAAATATTAGCACTTTTGTTTTTAATGTACTTTATTTTTGTCAATTAGTTTCACTCTCATGGGAATGTACAATGCATCCTAATGACTCCATCCTCCCAGTGTCTCCTTTCCCTCCCATCCCTGCCAAACTCCCTCCTCCCTAACACCCCCTTTCCTAGATTTGTGAGTTTTAGTTTCGGTTTTAAGTTTATTTTGTGACCCATTTACTTTAGCTAGGGTCATTTGGGTGACACTGGATAGCACTCCTGTTTTAAATGTTTAAGGAAGTCTACGAATAATCCAACATGATATGTCAAATGTCCAGGTGTTGTACCAGGCTTCTAAAGACATTGACATTTTGCTGTGCTCACTTCACATATATTTTTATCTCATAGTCAAACTCCCGCTATATCCCTCATTCTGTCTTTCTTCCCTGTATTTCACCATTCTGATTTGGGTGTTACAGATTCTTAAACACGTTTTGTACATCACTGTTTTTTAGTGTAAACCTTATAATGGATCCTACTTCTGTGGGTCTTCAAAGTACTGGTTGGTGTCACTTCACCGGGTTACTTATGTTCTATGCTGGGATTTCCTCCTTCTGTTCAGAATTGCATACATGTCATTTATATATGATTTTAATTCATTGATTTGGTTCCACTATTGCATAGATCACACAGAATATGTAGCATGACTTGTGCATCTATCCCATTGATACACCTTTCTCAGTTTTGTGCAGGTTCATAGATGTTGCCATAAAAATTGTACACAAGCAGGGGTGTCTGTGGAAGTACAGAATTAATGGCCCCTGGGGAAGGGTCGCTCACCCTCCTCAGTGGTGTAGACGCTGATAAGTTATCTTTGCTGAAGCCCGACCACCAGCTCACATAGAAAACTATGATTAAATTTAGTAGGATACACAGATTTTTTTGACATGAAAATGGGAGAGGTACTTGTTGGGAAAAGGGGGTTGGTGGGAGGGGGCTGAGAGCACAATGGAGAAAATATGATAAAAGTACATTTATCCATATGTGTATGATTTTATAAAAGAATAAACACATTTACAAAAAACTATCACAAAACTCGAGCAGGGGCAGCTCATAAACCAGCAGCAAGAGCTCAAAGTGAAACCAGAGGGTAACATCTGGTAATGTGGGGTGCTCAGTGCACAGTCCTGCAGTGAAACCAGAGAGTAACATCTGGTAATGTGGGGTACTCAGTGCACAGTCCTGCAGTGAAACCAGAGGGTAACATCTGGTAATGTGGGGGAGTACTCAGTGCACAGTCCTGCAGTGAAACCAGAGGGTAACATCTGGTAATGGGAGTGCTCAGTGCACAGTACTGCAGTGAAACCAGAGGGTAACATCTGGTAATGTGGGGGAGTGCTCAGTGCACAGTCCTGCAGTGAATCCAGAGGGTAACATCTGGTAATGTGGGGTGCTCAGTGCACAGTCCTGCAGTGAAACCAGAGGGTAACATCTGGTAATGTGGGGGAGTGCTCAGTGCACAGTCCTGCAGTGAATCCAGCGAGTAACATCTGGTAATGTTGGGGAGTGCTCAGTGCACAGTCCTGCAGTGAAACCAGAGGGTAACATCTGGTAATGTGGGGTGCTCAGTGCACAGTCCTGCAGTGAAACCAGAGGGTAACATCTGGTAATGTGGGGTACTCAGTGCACAGTCCTGCAGTTAAACCAGAGGGTAACATCTGGTAATGTGGGGGAGTGCTCAGTGCACAGTCCTGCAGTGAAACCAGAGGGTAACATCTGGTAATGTGGGGTGCTCAGTGCATGGTTCTGCAGTCTTGTTCCACAGACTCTTCCGGCCTTGCCACCATAATGTTGATGGGGTTTCCTTCTTGAACAGTACCCATGGCTTTGGTATCCACATCCTCAGTGTCACCTACCCTTCGTTACATAGATGTGGCCGAAGGACCAACTCTGCCTTTCCTAAAAGGTCTGTATCGATTGCCTCTCCTCTATCCCTTTTTGTTTGCCATTTGGTGAATTACTGGAAAATGGTGGTTCTGTCTGAAACCCAGATACTTACAGTTGGAGAAACCTTACCTTAACCCTCAGGGTAAAGCTCTGACACGGACTCCTCACGCCAGTTCTTCTGGAGCACTTGCTGCCACAGAGCCAGGCTTTGACTTACCACTCCAGAGCCCAGCACACTGGGACTGTGGCAGACTTTGAAAATGCAACCGTTTCGCAAAGTACTTGCATCAAGGCTGTTTTGTGGTTTCCAGCCAAAGAAAGTGCTGCTGCCTGGGCTGCATGGGTGCTGCCCAGCTCCACTCCTGGCACCACCATTTTGTCCTTCATACCATCTCTGGTCTGTACAGACATTCCTTTCTTTTTCCTTTTTTAAGTCAAATATGATTCCATCTGTTGGTCTTGTATGTTTAGATAGTGGAGTTGTGTCCAAGCTTAAACACGTAAAGCTATCTTCAATAAAAGTCTCTTCAGGTTACCAAGAAGCAGGTGGCACTGGGGCTTGTTCGGGGAATGACACTAACTCCTGTGATATTTCAGCTAGTTAAAAGTGAGTTGTTTCAGCCCAGATGAACATTTATATTGGCACGGGGTCCACTTAAGTTACAGTTCCCCAAACACTCAGCTAGCTGACATTTCTAAATGTCTCTTCCACGTAGTGAAACTTCCATTTTTTTAAAAAAAAATGTGGTTTGAAAATAAAAGTTTTGCCTGTTGTCCTCTTTGCATTCTCGAAAATTCCAGGGTCTGAGAGAGGCACCGTGAGTGGAGTAAATGTGAGAACAAACCTTGTTTGCTCTGTGTAATTCACAAACAAGCTGATACGTATCCCAACTGGAATGAATTGAGCCAGTCTTTTTAAAGCAATGATGGGATAAATGCAGGTATATGTACCACTGTCAGCTGGACCCATTTAAAACGGGAAACCTTAGTGAGTAAATGGCCCGAGTTCACTTAGATGCACCCGCTTCAACCCCTTAGTCCTATGCAGTTCATTCCCAGGAGCTGAAATGAAAATGTTTTATGAACATTTAATAAGCATCATGATACCAACTTGTGTCATAATAAGCCTAAGAAGTGTTTATTCATAGGATAAGGTAGTTTGTATCTGCCAAGTGGGGTATGTTTTTGTGCCAGAGAAGTCGGGGTTTGCTAGGCTAGCCACATTAGAAGAAAGAATATCTTTTTCTACTAAAAATTGCAGAACTGTGGAGAAGGGAACTGGTAGATAGAATGGCAAAATACCTGTCAAGAGCCCTTTTCCATAAAAGCAAAATCAAGAGTGGGGTGACACTCACATGTGCACATGGGGTACATGTGCTTAAAGTTATTGACACAATAAAATACTATTATGGGGACACTGACTTAGACAATAAACATGAATGGATGCGCTGGTGCCATAAATCAGAAAACCCTTGAAACAAGGAGCCTCTGTCAGGCTCCGTCTCCCGGAGGTCACCCTGTGCATTAGTGACTTCTTTTGTTACTCTATCCAAATATCCCCAAATAGCACATTGCGGAGGAGGGGTTTGCATTGGTCTTGGTGCTGGTCCCTGCGCAGAAGCATCTTCTGTCCCAGTGAAGCACAGAAGCGTTTACTTTCAGAGATTCTTCATTGAAAATATCACACAAGCAGCCCCGATGCGGTCTTGGAGGGACTTCCCTCTGGAACCCACAGCCAGGCCTCCATGCCCGCATTTCTTTAAGTGGTCTCTTCCAAGCTCCCACAGAACAGCCCCTCTTAAGCTTGGAGTACTCCACAGCCTCTCGGGCCCAAAGTTCCGAACACTTTCACAACCTTCCCCCAAACGAGCGAAGAGAGGTCCACTCTCTCATACCAACTCCGCTCTGGTTCTGTGACAGACACGGTGTCCAAGAGTGACTTGGGGAGGAGAGGGTTTGTTTGGCTGACGCTTTCTGATCATAGCCCATCGTTGAGGGAAGTCAGGGAAAGGAAGCAGCCATGGAGGAAAGTGTTTACTGCCTTGGTTTTCAAGACCCACTTTGCTTGCTTTCTAATCAACCAGGACCAAGGTGCCCAGGGATGGCACCACCCACAGTGTGCAGGGCCCTCCTGCATCTGTTAGCAATTAGGAATATGTCCCCCAAGACTTGCCCACAGGCCAATCTGATGGAGAAAATTCCTCAGTTCAGGTTCCCTCTTCCCAGATGACTCTAGCTTGTGGTAACTGCAAAAAACAAAACAAAACAAGGCAAACACACAAAGAATTAATAAGCAAAATTAATTTATGTCTCTCCTTCATTTTTGAAAGGCTTACTCCATTTGTATTTTTCAGCTCTGCCACAGATTTTTTGGGCTCAAATGATCCTCCAGTCTAGCTTTCCAAGTGCTTTGTCTGCGGGCCTTCCTTGACTTCAGATGTCATTCTTAACAAGGAAAACCATGGACTCACTGTAGGAGAACACAAAGATTCACAAAGAGCCTTATTAGAAATTTTAGAGAAGAAATATTAATATGCAGGAAATAAATAAAAATAATTTTGATATAAAATGCAAATCAAATAGCCACAATTTTTTTTTCTGTCTCCTATCCAACTGATCGAGATTAAAATGTGACTTAAGTGTTGGCAGGGAAATAGTACAAAATGAACCACAGTGCACAAAGCCCACTGACGGGACCATGAACCTCTTAAATGGGGCTGTGGGCTGCAGAGATGGCTCAGCATACACAGTGCTTGCTTTGCAAGTGTGAGGACCTGAGTTTGAATCCCCAGAGCCCACATAAACCTAGGCATGATAGCACATGTAGGTAATCACAGTGAAGTTGGGAGCCATCCTGGAGCATGGAGCAGCCAACAACACCAAAGAAGCTGGGCTCACACACAAACACGTGTGTACACACACACACATGCACACAATAATGAGACTGTTAAACTAATGTCTGGTAGTGTTAAATTTTTTACTTAATTTTTACCAGGAAAATTTAAAAGCCTTAAATAAAGGAGTAAAAATATCTCACAATGGCATCCAATTTTGACACTTTCAGCAGCTTTGCTGTACCTACAGACCTTAAGCCAAAAGGAGCAGGTTGTTGGTAAAATCAAGCACGTGTTATAGAAGACATGAAAATGGATGCTAACAGGAGCATTGTTGAAAATAGAAAAAAATGTTTAAATAAATGACCATATAAATCTCTGATGAAACACTGCAACTATTAACAAGGATCAACTTTCCTTTATTTTGAAGTTAGCTACATTAGTGAGATATTGCTGTGGATAAAAAATGGTAGAGTATTATATAGTTGTATTACAAATATCATCCTTTTGTGTGAGAAACAAATGTATACATGCATACACATTGTGTGTTGATATTTGTACTCAAAAGTCTAACAAACAAAAAAATTGTCACATTGATTCTTGAATTAAAACATTATGATCATCATTTATAGTTGGTATAGATACAAAATGTATTTGTATTTTAAAATTTTGTTAATAATAATTAATAATAATTGCTGTGCGTGTATACCCGTGTGAACACTCACATATGCAAATAGAGGCAAGGCCAATTCCAGATGTTGTTTCTCTGGAACTACCCACCTTGAATTTTTAGACAGGATCTCACTGGCCTGGAACTGAGCCAGTAGGCTAGGTTGGTGGCCAGGGAGCCCCAGAACCCGTTTCCTCCTCAGCATGAGATTACAATCTTGTTTTTTTGTTTGTTTGTTTGTTTTATTTTTTTCTTTTATCGAGACGGGTTTCTCTGTGGCTTTGGAGCCTGCACTGGAACTAGCTCTTGTAGACCAGGCTGGTCTCCAACTCACAAAGATCCGCCTGCCTCTGCCTCCCGAGTGCTGGGATTAAAAGTGTGCGCCACCACCGCCCGGCTCACATCTTGTTTTTATGTGGGCTCTGAGAATCAAATTCACATTCTCTTGTTTGCTTTTCAAGCATTTACCAATTAGTTAGTAGTTGTCTTTTGGAAGCTACGAAAGGAACCAGCCAGTCCTTAACCTCCATCTATACTCACCTTCCTTCCCGTTCTTCTGCTATGGCAGGTAAGAGGCTACTCAGGTACTAGGAACTAATCACCTATTTTGGAATCATTCATCTCATTAAGTCTGACCCACCTACTGTGTGGTCTTTCTTTCCATCTACCTATTCACAATGACTCTCACACAGTACCAAAAGCCCTGTGAGAACCAGTCATCCATCTTTGTTTGAACTCATAGTCCTACGTCACAGAGTGCCAAGCTGCATTCAGTTATGAGTTCCCACTGCTGTTTTATAGCCACAATGAGGCCCAACAATCTGGGTGGCTTTCTCTCCAAGGTCACACAGCTTGGTTTCATCCCCAGCAACTGTGTGTTTAGTAAACAGTTAACTGAATAACATCGAGAGCAGCATTGCTTAAAGCTTGAGAAGTGTGGAGGAACATGAAGCAAACATTGCTGAGCAAGCGGTCAGATGGTTGGAATAAGCAGCAGCCATGAGAGTGGAGGAGAGGAGACGCTAACAGTGGCCTGAAGCCAGGGCAGCTCCTGAAAGGCTTCTGTTCCAGGTCCAGTTTGTATTCTCAGTTTGTACTCTAAAACCACAAGGGCAAGCAAGCAAGCTTTTACAGAAGCTCTCTGGGCAGTGAGCAGGTTGGTAAGGGCAACCGTCCATTGTTTCAGTTACTCGTCCAGGTCGTTCAGGTAGCAAGCGAAGCCGTGCTCGGCAAACTCGGCAAATAGGCAGTGCAAACAGTGCTTTACATAAATCACTAAACAAACCAATATCTAAAAGTCCATCTTTTCTACCTCCTTCTACTTCAAGATCAAACTGTTTTGTCTTAGAAACCCCAGGATTCTGTTCATCCGGATGAGATGTCTTCTTACCTCTTGACCTAATAATGGTTAATATTGATTGGATCTGGAATCAGCTAAGAAGACACCCTCCGGGCGCCTCATGAGGGCATTTCCAGGAAGGATTAACTGAGAGAAGATGCTATACTAGAGCAAGTGGCCCCTTCCACTCTCAGCAGACAGACATAATGAAGTTCAAAGGAAAGTCAGTTCTCATTTACTTTCTCTCTTGCATTGCTTGGTAAGTGTATCTGTTCTAATGTCGCTGCTGCCACCACCACCATCCTTCATTGACATCGGAATCCTGCTTATTTTGGTCATACAATGAGAACTTAAGGCCAACAGCTGTCCGGGAATCTTCCAGGCTTTTGGCAACAGATTGGAAGTGTTGACGCATCTTGCTTCATGGACTGGGCGTTTACTGGTTCCCAGCTTCTCCAGCTGTTGAACTACCCAGTCCTTCTCATGTAAGCTAGTCTAACACATCCCTTTTCTTAATATACAGATATCATTCTGTCGACTGTTTCTCTAGAGAACCTTGGGTCATGCATATAGGCACCTGATTCCAGCATATCCCAGCCACCCACATACAATCTTAGTTCGGTAAACAATATGTTAACACAATATTCCTATCCTGGATTTGTTGTCATTTGCAGTGTCAAATTCTATGCCGGCTAAGATCCTCACCCTGCAGCATGGCACATAGAGAGCATCAGCAGTACTAATCATATCTGAGCAAGTGAGTCCTCACACACCACTCATCAGATGTTATGTCATGTAACAAAGTAATCCTTTCATGGAGAACAAACCATTAGGAAAGAGGCAGAAGTGAGTGTTTCGTGGGCCCTTAGGTAGCATGATCACCCCAGCAATAATGATACGAGTTTACAGAAAAGGAACTTCAGGTGTGGTCAGATTTACATAAGGAACAAGACAGAAGAAGAAATTATGGTCATCAGTGACCCAAGGAAAAGCATAAGTGACAGTGGAATCTCAGCATAAGCTCAGAATGTGACAAGTCCAAGCCGTCACTATTCCTCACCAGCATTCTTCAGAGAAACAGGATAAATGCTTGCAAAACAAAAGGTGCCTAAATTTCACCAAATATTTTCCTGTGCTCGGCATCAAGGCTTCATTCCCAGGATCTGCCTTGTTTAAACTCCAGCTCTCTTCCATAGACTTCATTTCCTCCCCCTTTGCTCTGGTTTCTTTCTTCTTACTAGAACACAAAACTTACATACTGCAAATAGTATTTGTTTATGTGATTTACTTCTATTCCCCCTCAGAGAGTAGAATTTCCTCATGTATAGTTAGCCCTCTTTCCTTCCTTCCTTCCCCTCTCCCACCCTTCCTCCCACCCCCTCCTTTCTTTTCTTTTTCCCATTCTCTACCCATAAGACTTAGCATCCAATACAAGTCAGTACTCAGACAATATCTGTCAAATACCAGAACTGAGCTCTTTTTACACGTTAACATCTTGAGTCTTCAAAACTATTATTTGAGACAGGCACTGGTCCCCCACTCATGAGTGAGGGAAAAGGAGATTGAGCAATCTCACTGGACTGCGATCAGAAAGATAAAGTGGAAGAGAAGCAGGATTAGAACTCAAGTCCAGATACTTTTAGTATGGAAGTATTTTTGCTTTATTTTCTGACTCTTGAACTAAAGCTAGCACAACCTATTTCTAGTCTAAAAATATGTCACTCGTGTCTACTAGTGCTCTCAAAAAGAACCATCACATAAGAAAATAGATTATTCATCTTCCAGCAACGGGTCATTTTCCAGCAGGGATTGATGCAAAGACAGGTGGATGCCCTGCGAACCTGCTCTCACAGAACTGCTGTCACAGGCCAGATTCTTCATCTGACTTCTGATGACATCTGCCTGTCATGACCACAACCCCATAAAACGTTATTATGTGCCTGTAACTGTAACCAGAATACTTAGACACTGATATTGTACCCATGGCAACCTGTCTTGCCAAAAGCAAGACAATATTTTTAAAAAGCAGGGACAAGGCCACAGGTTTTATCCCCCACCTCTCAAAAGTGAAGACAAACCAAAAGCAATAGCAAAAACCATCCAAGCCAAAAGACAGAACAGAAGGGAGAGAGCAGCAGCAAACAGCTCAGTCCATAGAAGCAGGACCGCTGACTTAGATGAAAGTACTCTGGCCCACCAACCATACAAAAACATGAAGCTAAAACAGGCTTTAAATTTTCAAGGAAAATTTACCTCATAGAACATTGTTTCTTCAAAAAGTGTTTATTCACTGTCACATGTCTGGGTGCCTTCCTTGTATGCATGTTTGTACATCAAGTATATGTCCAGAGGCCAGGAAAGGGCAGATCTATCGCCTGGGACTGGAGTCACAGCAGGTGATGAGCTACCTTGTGGGTGCTGAGAATTGACTTCGGGCCCTCTGGAGAAGCAGTCAGTGCCCTTAACTGCTGAGCCATCTCTCCAGCTCACTCTTGTTTTAATGATAGTCCTCAACACCTCTACCAAGAAATACTGGTATTTGTAAATGTGGACTATCTGTGCTCTGGTCAGTGTTTAAGGAGCATCAAGGCCCCGACTGGAAATGTTCCGCAGTACTTAACGTTCTGGAGGTCAGCACCTCTCTGTAAGCAGGGAACAGTGAAAACTTCCTTCTAGAGGGAGAGCTATTCAGAAACAGAAGCTTTGGGGGCTGTGTTAGCTCAGAGCAAGATCCAGCTTTCAGCCTAATGACCTGTCTCACATTGGAGGACGTCTGCATTTGCTATCTCACTCCAATTTAAAACAAGTATTATCTCATTGAATCCTCCAGCAGTCTTTTGAGGCGTTCTCTATTATTTCAGCTTTCAGATGAGTAAACTGTCCACCATAGAGAGGTTAAATAAACAGCTGTAATATCATCTACTAGCTGGTAGACCAGAGGATTATATCTGGCTCCAAAGTTCATTGTAGCTGGTCTCTCTGATACCTTGCCACTTTTAATACATCCATAAAGTCCATGCTGTCAACATACAGAACATTTTGAAAATTTTAAATTTCTATTATAATCATTATGATAAACTACACATGTTGGTTCCTTGGTCAGTTTTAATCACACGCAAATTACTCAATAACAACTCCAATGGCTAAGAAAAGTAAAATATAAAGCAGGCCTATCAACTCTTGAATCTGTGTTGTCTGGGTTGGGCTAAAGAGAGAGGCTGAAAACCAACCCTTCCCTGAATCAATAAGCCAGCAGCTGAGATTATCTCAGAAATGAATATTTATAGCCCAGGTCCAAAGAGGCACTCATTGAATACTTGTTGACTGGGTGGAATCAGACAGACTTTCGTGAGTGACACGGCAAGGGAGCTAATTGCAAACCCTGTTTGAGGAGCCACTTGATGAGGCAAAGCAGAAATCATGGTCTGATATGAAAGCAATAGTATGTTACGAGAACCTCATTGCTGCTGGCACTGGGGGGCAGGGCGGCGGAGGAGAACACAGTCAAGTGCGAACAATGTCCAAATAGAGTTTCTTCAGCTTAATCATTTCTGAAAACTGTTTTATACAGCTGGCAGGTTAAACATCCTGGAAATCACATAGAGTCTTTGCAAGTTGCCTCATTTAATCACCACATAAACTCGCAAATGCAATTTACAGCATTCAGGAAGACGATCATACCTGAGTCTTCACACTTACCGTTTCAGCATTCAAACAGTATTGAAGATTATACTCTGGAAAATTGTGTTGTGACAGGATGAAATCAAATAGCTGAACTTCCAGGAAAGGAAGGGAAACAGAGAGAGGCTGAACGAACTGGCGGAAGCACTGGGCTTCTATTCTTGAGACATAACGGTGGTCTTTTCAATTTTCAGTTGAAATGCAGCCATCTGAGATTTGGCGTCTGTTTGAGAAGTCAAAATTTCTTATTAAATTGTGCAGAAATTGACAGATTCTAAACAAATACAGAGGGTAATCACTAGAGAGCGCACAATGACTTGGCTATATGGAAATTACAAATTATAATATCTTCCTCCTGAGTAAATGAAATATGCAAAAGAACACTGCGTAATACAATTGAGTTCTTGTAATCCCCGGGCAGCTACTATTAGCTTGTTATTTTATCATGGTTGCGTGTTTCCTCAGTTAATAATAAAGGCACAGAATTAAGTTTAGAATAAATTATAAAATTCTCTTAAAGTTCAGCTTTTACATAAAATGTCACCGGAAAGTATCAAAGAGCTCTGGCAACCAATGGCATAAATCTTTTAAAATGTCTGTGTGAGCCTTGCTGAAGAGTCTATTTATTATTTTTTTTTTTACCATAATGCTTTTATTTGTGACAGAGCACTTCTTTAATCTGCTTTCAGTCTGTTGGCGTGCATGGTAATCCAGGTTCTAAAGAAACAGAAAATTTAGCTCTGCCAAGAATATTTTTACAGTCTCAACGGTACCTTATCTGTGGACGGTGATATAGAAATACAATGCTGACGACAATGGTACTAACTCATCCATCCATTGTTTCCATGCCCGCTCCCCACTTTCTCTGAGGCAAAGTCTCATGTAATCTAGGCTGACCTTGAACTCACTGCATAGCTAAGGATTACTTGAACTTCTGACCCTCCTTCTGCCACCTCCGAGGATTACAGGCATGTGGCACCATGCCTGTTTTTATGCAGTACTGGGAATCAACCCCAGGATGTTGTGCATGCTAGGCAAGCATTCTGTGAACCAAGCTGTATCTCCATCCCAATAACCCGTCATTTTATTCAACAAGACTTTACTATTGCTGTTCAGCGGTCTCTGCTTACAAAACCCCAAGCTTAGTGTTCTAAAATATGGAACACAGTAATCTCTGCCTTTTAAGAATTTACAGCTTTTGCGAGTCATACGCTCATTTTCAAGACAGCATTCGCTCTGAGATGGTAACCTCAGCTAACTCCTGATTATTCCCAAGACTTACCAATCATCCCATCTTGTCTGCCTTTTCATTTCTTGTCTGTCTTACCCTTGACCCATTTCTCTTGTACCAAATAGATACAAAAGGGGAAATCCTAGCAATCTGTACCTAGCAAGACTAGCCAAAGCTCCGGTGGACGAGGTCTGGATGCTGCAAGAGTTGAAATCTCCTTTTCCCCACGAAGAAACTGCAATTGCATTCCTCATTGTGAGTGTTCCTGTCCTAGCTTTACCAGGTAATGCTTGGGTTGAGCAGACCACTTTCCTTCTTGCATTTTTATCCTCCCATTGCCAACTACATTTCTCTTTCCTGTAAAATGTGGAAGGGCCTAATTCCTCCCCAAAGGAGATAGAAATTTCATATGTTTTAGTCATATATCTAATGGAAATAAATCATGCATTATTCCCAGGGATAGCATGTCAAACCAATGGAAGCTTCTAGAATGTGGAGTCAGGCAAGACTCTGAAACTGAAATACTAAACCAGAGTCAACATTCAAAAAACTATGGCAGTCTAAGTGTCCACAAGTCATGAGTGTTTAGGCAGGTCCAAAATGCCAAGAAGGGCCAATGGACTTAGGACATTTCTTCTGAAAGTCCTAGACTAGTGGTTCTCAATGTGTAGGTTTTGACCCTGTTCGGGGCAAATGATCCTTTCACAAGGGTCTCATATCAGATACTTACTTTACGATTCATAACAGTAGCAAAATTACAGTTATGAAGTATCAATGAAAATGATTTGATGGTTGGGGGCCACCATAACATGAGGAACTGTATTAAGAGGCTGCAGCCTTGAGAAGGCTGATGGAGGGCTACTGTCCTAGACAGAAATAAGAGAATGGGTAACACTCACAAATGTTCTGAGATCCAGGAACCTACAGAAACTTAACCACAGAAATTTCCTTTGCTTCTGAGAAATGAAGAGCTGGCCATTGAGACAAGACTAATCGAGAACAGAAGGATGGCCTTTTACAGCAACTTGGCAAAACTAGACATATCCTGCCAGAATATCCCACACGTCTCTACGTCTCCACACTTGATTAAATCTTTACAGTGATTAAAATGCATAAAATCGGTAACCTACCATCACTGGAGGCAAGGTATATAAAAATGATTGAAACTTAACTGGAAAGGAAATCTTGTATGTTTCTTTGTGCAGTATCTAAGAATTAAATAAATATGAAGTAAATGCAGACAAATAGAAGGAATGAGTTGTGGTAAATCAAACATCTATTTCTGAAACATCAAGAAGAATACAGTTCAGATGAGATTGACTGTATTCAGTATGGTATGGCTATAGACCTAGGTAAGAAAAAAATCAATGAAATGATTTTTTATTTTGATATTATTTGATATATAATGATATTCTGCTATGCTTCCTCCAGTAGCTGATGGGAGCAGAAGCAGAGACCCATAGCCAAATATTAAGTGCCCAGATTGAAGATCTCCATCATGTCCTTTCCTTTGGAGCTCTGGGAACCCTGTGAAAGAGAGGAGGAAGAATCGTAGGAGCCAGAGAGGTTGAGGACATCATGAGAACGCAGCCCACAGAATCAACTGAGCAGGGCTCACAGAGGCTGAAATAACAATCACAGAGTCTACCAGAGTCGATGCTAGGTCCTCTGCATATATGTTGTGGTTGTGTAGTTTGGTGTTTTTGTGGGACTTCTAACAGTGGAAGTGGGGGTGTCTCTGACTCTTTCATCTATTCAGACCCTTTCCGTCTTACTAGGTTTCCTTGCGCAGTCCTGATATAGGATTTGTGCCTAGTCTTATTGTGACTTGTTATGCTGTCTTCAAATGAAATACCTGGGAAGCCTGCTTTTTCTGAAATGAAAGAGAGGAGGAGTGGATCTGGGGGAGAGGTGAGGTGGTGGTTTGAGGGGCGGGGAAGACAACACTGGGAGGAGCAGAGGGACGTAGTATAAGAAAGTAATTTAAAAAGAAAGAATACAATTCATGTATTATTTATCTTGTACGTACTTTTAATTTTTAATTCAGAAAGCACCATCATGTGATAGATAGTCTTGCATGTATTGTAGTGTTATAAAAGGTGCTTAATACCAACATGTCAATGCATAACTAGAATAAAGAAGTTAGATGAAAGGAACTAGGCCTCCTCTGGGCTGAGTGGGAGGCCCAAGTAGGTGACTGCAAGAAGGTTGAAGATTAATATGTGAGAGCTTGTCAAGTATATATGGCGGAAGGGAGACTGCAGGTGGTTGAGAACTAGGGGCAAGTTCATCTGGTGAACTTCAGCATCAAAATCAGTGGAGGGGGGGTGCATGGATGTTTGTGTGCAGCAGGGCTGATGAAACGCCCATTCAGAGGTCTAAGGGGAATGGGATGTTAATGAGGCTGAAGGTGAAGACGGAATGATTTTAAAAACATTACTTTCAATGCAGTAAAGGGATGAGTTGAGATTACCACATATGTCAGGCCTTCCTGGTGACTTTGGAAAAGGGCTGAGACCTCTGGACCAGAAAGTTCTTGCTATGAGGATTGCATCTTTTCTGCTCAGCATAGGCTCACTGGCTAACCTGGTTTTCCAGCTATTCTGTCAGTCCCCAGAGACCACACTCACTCTCTTCTATCACCTAGGAGACAAACCCCCACCCTCACATCCTGACTGAGAGGAATTATCTAGATTAGGTTAGCCTCTGGGTGTGTTTGTGGGGACTGTCCACATGAGTTAAGTTAAATGGGAAGACTCGCCTTACCTGTGGGTGTCGCTGTCCCATGGGCTGGCATCCAGGATTGAATACAAGGAAAAAGTGACATGAGCATTAGCCTTCCCTCCCTCCTTTCCTCCTTTCCCCCTCCTCTCTGACAACAGATGTAGTAGGACCAACTACCTCAAGCCTATGTTTGCATGACTTCCCCAGTATTCCCTGAAACTGTAAGCTGAAATAAACCTTCCTCTTTTTAGATTACTGTTGGAATATTTTGTCGTAGCAACAGGAAAAGTAACAGACATATTTCATCTCTAACCAAACGTCAGAGTTTTGATATTCCATGGATTTGAGACCAGTCTGAGAATCACTGACTCCCTGTGCAAGTTTTGAGTATACCCAGAAGAGATGGCAGGGTCTCTAGTTGCTCATGACCTAATTAGCCAACCAGTTCCTAGAGTTCCTGGGAATCACTCAGCAAGAAAACAGCTCTCATATCCTCATTCCCTCCGTTCAGAGTCTTTGATGCAATTTAAATGGCGGGACACTACACAGTTCATTTAATTACCCTGCCATTTTTACAGAATGCTCTTTGACTTAATTTTATCTCCAGGAGTACAAAGCACGGAGAGGTTTCTCATAAACAAGGAGTTGCCTCTGACAGCTTCTGGGAAAGAGCCCCCAGGGGCAGAGGATGGTGATTTACAGAGCACTAACAGCGTTACAGAACAGCCTCGCCACCAGAAGTTTCTAGGGTTTAATTATTGCCTTTAAATTTTGAGCTAGAGTTAGTCATCAAGCATCATTCACCAGAAGAAAAGGGGTAGAGGATGCATGATTGTACTGCTAGCAGCAAACTTGAGGATGTCAGTATTATTCTGTCTCCAAGGTCCTGTAAAGACATCAACGTAAATCAGTTGCTGTTCATTCTATGGCCATTTTGGCCAATGCACTCTTCTTGTGACCCACATTTTCCATTAAAACACAACAGCACTTTGGGAGCTCAATGGGAAAAAAAGATAAGCCAAATAGGCATGAGGATGTGAGTTTGATCCCCAGCACCCACATAAAAAGCTAGGTGCAATCACATGTATGTAATCCCTGTATTGGAAGGGTTGGAAAGGCAGACATACGGAGTCCTGGAGCTCACTGCCTGGCACTCAAGACTGTTGAGTTCCAGGTTCAGTGAGAGGCCCTGTCTCAAAAATTAGGTGAATACAAATTGAAGAAGTTATTCAGCACACACATGCACACACGTCTATAGGTGCCTACATGTATATGTGCATACACATACAACACACACATAGCCAGAGACTGCTCGTTTGTTCCTTGCCGCCCAGACCCAAATAATCACACAAAAACTATACGAACTGCAATACTGTTTGGTGAATAGCTTAGGCATATTTCTGGCTAACTCTTATATCTTTAATTAACCAATTTCTATTAATCTGTCTGTGTATCATCACGAGGCTGTGACCTATGGGTAAGGTTTTAGTGTTCTGATGTCTTTCTCCTTCAGTTGCTACATGGCATCTCTCTGACTCTATGACTCTGCCTACTCTCTCTCTCTCTCTCTATCTCTTTGAGCCTGGCTATATTCTGCCCTGCTATAGGTTGAAGCAGCTTCTCTATTAACCAATGGTAATAAAGCATATTTATAGTACACAGAGGAGACTCTCACATCATCTCCCCTTTTCTGTCTAAATAAAAAGGAAGTTTTTAACTTTAACATAGTAATATTATATATAACAAAACAGGTTCAAGCAAGAATTACAGTTACAATATTTATTCTATTGGTATTTGGCAAAATTAAAGAAAATATGCTATTATCTATTTTATTTTTGTGAGTCTGAAGTTTCATATCTAATTTATTTTTTATCATAACTAAGAAAAACTGTTAACTATCTGTTTTCAACTCTTCAAAGACCCCAAAAGAGTATAATAATACCTAAGTAAACAGGAAGTGCATTGTAACAACTTCCAATACTTTAGAATTGACATAAACATCTTGCTGCCTGGTAGTCATCCAAAGTTCTTTTGTAATGTTGGGGCATCCATTTTTAGCCTACAGGCCCATAGTATCTGGCAGACTTTTCCATAAAGCAGGAAATATGAAAGGCTGTTTTACCTTTCTTGGCAGTTTGTCAGTCACTTTCTTCTGCAGAATGTCTGGCAGTTTATTCAGTGAAGCACGAGCCCTGAAAGACCATCCTGTCTTTTCGAAAGTTCAACAGTCACTTTTCTGTGGTCCTGCATGTCCAGTTCATACAGCATATCATCAAGCAGTCCAGGCAAGAGCAGTTTCTTACCCAGATGGCTAGCTTCATCACATTGAAGGCAAATTTCATAACAAGTTTCTTCATTGTTCATCAACCACTCTGAAGTAATTGGTGCTGCCAGAAGCAAACATGTTTCACTGTTGAGAAAAGTCTAAGTTCTTAAAACATTTTAAATGCCATATTCCATAGGTTTTTGAAATGCTGAAGATTATCTATCTAACTGAAATATATCTCTATATATCTAGAAAACCTAACTAGCATGACAAGTTTGACTATTATAAATGACTGCCTATGAATCTACAGTTTTAAATTATACATTACATTTTAAATAAACTGTCTAAACATAATACCTTAAACAAGAACAGAAATATATATAACAAAATTGACCTTAAATTTGCATCAATAGACCAAGATCCCATACCAGTGTAAAATATTCATCTCTATATCATAGTTCCCTTATTTTTTTAAAAAGACATTGTGACTATTAAGAATTTATACCTAACTCCTTTTTAAATGAAAACAAATATTTATAAACAATCCTTTTGGAAATTTTGGCATAGTTTTCTCCAAACTGCTTCCTGCTTTTTACTGGGCCAAGTATTTTTAGGGTTCACAGAGAACTTTCAGGGGGTCTTGTTCCATCAAACTACATTAGCCTAGAAGGAATCCATAGGTTCTCATCTTCTATGGAAACAAAAGCAGAACCTCTTTTCCAAAGTAACATAACCCTAGACTCAAATTTTGAAGTCAGCATACCTTTAAAATATATATGTTGGTTTAGCTTAGCACCCCCCAGAATCAAATGTCTTTCTGTAGTTAGCTTTTAATGGTCTAAAAATTCAAAGAAAGTACAATAATATACATAATCCAGAGTGACTGTGTATATTTAATCTTTGTTTGGTTAAAACAAAATTTGCTCTATTACTTTTTAATATTTAATTATCTTTACTCCTTTAATCTATGACTCTCTGTATTCTTTCTTCTCTCTCATAAGTCTATGTACATTTATCCAATACTGTGACCCATTTAGAGGTCTTTTTCATCTAAATTTGTCTTTATTGAATATCTGTAATAATTTTATGACCAGGAGCACCATTTTTTAAAATGCTAAGTGGGTATGGCTAGGACCAACTCCATAGCCCTGTCTGTTTGCTTTGCCCAGTCCAACATGGCTGAGGCATGTTCACCAACTCCATGAACCATGCTCACTGCCCCAGCTCCAGGGACGCAGCGGGTCTATGCTGCTATTAAGCAGCTAGTAGCATGCTGTTCACAAACCCCATTTAAGTGCAGGACCTGCACAAAGAGCCAGAGTTGTGCTGTCAGCACAAACCAGGATGCCCCCTCTTAAAGATGCTGCATGATTTTTGCTGCTAAAGCTGAGTCAGGAAGCCCTTTCTTAATGGAACCATTCCTCTGCCTGCTGCCAGTAAACAGAGCCTACCCAAGAAAATGCTGCTGCTAAGAAGCCATGATTGATTCTACGTGTGTGTGTGTGTGTGTGTGTGTGTGTGTGTCTAGAATTCCTTCCCAACTTCTCTCAGGTTTTATGTAGATGTAGTTGACCCACGTTGTGTGCCATTTTGTAGCTAGAGACTTCTCATTCGTTTCTGGTCACCCAGACCTGAATAATCACACAGAAACTATTATAATTAATATTACAACACTGCTTGGCAAATAGCTTAGGCATGTTCCTGCCTAACTCTTATAACTTAAATTAACCCATTTCATTAATCTGTGTATTGCCACAAGACTGTGGCCTGCCAGTAAGGTTTCAACATTCTGGCCTCTTTCTCCGTCGGCAATTACATGGCATCTCTCAGACTCTGCCTACTCTCTCTCTATATCTCTTCCAGCCTGGCCATATTCTTCTCTCCTATAGACTGAAGCAGCTTCTTTATTAATCAATGGTAATAAAACATATTCATAGTATACAGAGGGTAATCCCACATCATACACACGTTTTTTAATTTAACTGAAAAATTTCATTCACAGAATATTGTAAGATTTACTTGTTCCTAAAAGGAAGCCAGCATTTTTACCTTTTATTCCTTTCAGTCTCTGACCAAGGGTAGAAAAACTATCAATAGTATCAGAAAAATGTTTGCAAACTTTCAGTCTTTCTTTCAAACCACTTCTTTACCAACCTCGTGAACTGTGTAAGATACAAGTTTAGGGGAACTCAGAGCACTAAAAATAAGAATTGTAACCAAACCTACAAACAACACTGACTTGATAGTTTTAAGTACTAATAGTTGAAAATACATGAAGGCACCAGCAAGTCTGGTGTCTCTCGCGGGCCTGCTTCTTGATTCATAGATGTTGTCTGATAGGTTTCTGTAGCCCGATAATAGGTTTCCCCACTGACACAGTAAGTCATATCAAGACAAATTAAAAAATAAAAGACAAAGCATTCCCAGGTGACCCTCCAGCCCCCAGAGATTAGGGGAAGGAGGCAGGAGGGAAATCACATGGCAGGTCTAAAGGAGGAGCCTAAGTACCCTGTAGTCAAGGGACAGTTACAGGTTAGGTTTGTACCCAAGTATGGTAAACTTTTAGATGGGGTCTTGGGCAGCTAGCAGCTTTGCGGGAGAAGCTCCTTCCACCACAGAACTGGACTTTTGACGGTTTTTCTGAGAGAGCAGGATTTGGAGAGGGAGGAATGGACAGATCAAGCAGGGGTGAGCTGGATATTTCCAACCAAGCAGTATCTTGTCTGTGTCCCTACTAGAAGGAAGCAGGGAGAGAGTTCTCTTGAGAGTCTCTTTATACTTGGAAGCTTTCTCCATTTCCCTTGTTTGCAATGGAAGATCTTTTTATTGCACCAATGATAATGCTTTAAGAATTTAGCATCATGGAGCCTGAGAGTAGGATTCAGAAATCAGTCATGAACACACTGAAGGAAATGGGGGTGCTGTGCTGAGCTGCAAAGATGTCTGGAAATGCCATACTCTAAACTACCACATCCAACATGTTGAATAATTGCTGGCATTTGGGTGCCTGTAACGCCTGCATTACTCTCTTGGTACAGTTCGCGCGCCACTGTACCAAACGCGAGCTGGGCAAGGGCCTGGAGATTGAAAGAACACACAAGAGACCTGGGTCATTCGAAAGGAGATTAGCTGAATGCCATTTATTCAAATTTAGGAAAAACCTTAAATACCTAGCTACTGCACAATGTAATACGCTCCCAGTCAGGTAGGAAATTACCGTGCCCAAGGTAGAGTTAACAATGGCCTATAGCTAACCACCAGGGGGGCAGAGGGAGCACAGGAACAAACAGAATGTTTTAGCTGGTTGGCCAGAAACTGTCCTCAAGATGAACCCCAGAAGCAGGGGTAGACCCAAGGGCCCTACAGGTGACGAGACCTCTATGGAAAGGAGAAACTGAGGTAGAGGAGATTTATTTGGCTTGCCTTATTTCTTGGGACTCCCTGGTCCTGATTCAGCCTCCAGCAATATTTGGTGCCGGTTCTCCAGGTGCACAGAATCACTGTGGCATTGCCAAATGGCTACCACTGTCTTCCTTCTAGACTTGACAGTCGGGCAATAGTCCACTACCCTTCTTCCAGGGGAGGAGTTCCAGGTTTCTCCAGGCAGTCACAGATACTTCCTTCTCAGTTTCTCCTTATCCCCTTCATCAGCTTTCCCTAGAGGTCATGGTAGCTGCCCTTTGGTGTCTATGCCTCATAACCTAGCACGTACTAGGTAGGTACTCAGCAAATATTTACAGACTGTCAGTCTATGGGGGAATTTATACTAAAATACCAACCATACACTGGGTGGGTTATAAGCAATAGGCTCAGTTTCTTACAGCTCAGTTACCAGCAGATTTGATATCTGGTGGGCAGTAGCTTCCTACTTACTAGATGGTGTCTGCTCATTGTGCTGTCACATGACAGAAGGTGAGAGAGAACTCTGGGGACTGATGATGAGGTGTTAATCCCACTCCCATGGTAAAACATACTCATCAGTCACTCGATGTCAGCCTTTTCCTGGTCCTATCACTAAGGGCTAGGTTTCCATAGATAAGTTCAGGAAGATCACAGACATTTAGGTCATCGAAGACAGCAAAATTCTCAGTCACAGTCTTTTTTTAAAAAAAAAATAAACAACTTTTGCACTAATTTTCAATATCAACTTTCTATATACAGTGTCATTATTCTGGTCAAAATCCTGAACCATCCTCATGATGGGTATTGACTTACAAACATTTTAGCTATTTAAAATACAAAGTAAGAAGTTTATGCCTAAGAATAATTCCATCCCTGTACACAGTTATGTTACTACAACAGGAAATTGGTAATAGCGAATTACAACAGAAGGACACTGCCAAAGAACTATGACTGAACAGGACTTTGAATGTGAGAAAGGACACCAGTTAGCAGGATGGACCTGTGTTCGATGATTGGCCCCCTCTGCAGACGCAATGTATGAACCTCACTGCCCTTCATGGATTCTCTGTCCAGCATCCCACTGAGTTCTCTGCTCCTTGTAGTGCACAGGATCAATTACATGCTCCAAAACTTATGTCAGTCTTGCTGGGAACCAAAACTCTTCTGTGACATTGTGAACATGAAGACTGGACTCCTGAAGGAGAAAATAAAAATAAAAACAGCAGAAAATAATGCTTGCTTTCTGACTACAACCCTGTTCTGCTCTCTCTCTCTCTCTCTCTCTCTCTCTCTCTCTCTCTGTGTGTGTGTGTGTGTGTGTGTGTGCACTCAGTCCTTGATAGAAAGACTAAAGGAAATGGCTTAGATCACTTAGATAGAGTCATTTATTGGAATCTGAAAGAGAGTGGCCCAGACACCCTGACCCCATGGCAACCAGCACCTACACATGTTCTGGTCTCTTATATATAATACTGTAGCATTTGTTGTGCAGAAGAGTGGTTCTGTAGGTAAAACAGTTAACTCACAAGCTTAAGGATTCAAGTTTAAGCTCCCAAAATCCATATTTAAATAAGCAAACGGTAGTAGTTCATTCTTATAATCCCAGTGCTGGAGAGGCAGAGGCAGGGGGGGTCCTGGTAGTTTGTTGAGTATAACCAAACCTGATGTTTCAGGTCCAGGGATAAACCCAGTCTCAATAAAATATATTAAGGTGGACAGCAACCAAGAAAGACATTCAGTGTAGACCCCTGGCCTCTACACATGCCTGCATAACACATGTACACATACAAATATACAAATACAAATAAAATTAAAAAGCAATAAAATAAAATCCTGTAGCATTTGCATCGACTTTGGCACATTCTCCTGAGTATGGAGTGCAAGTCTCCCTAGGTGACTTGTAATTCTTAATATTGTGTGGGATGGTTAGTTCTAATTGCCAACTTGACACAATCTAGAATCACCTGAGAACAGAGCCTCAAGAAAGGAATTACCTTAAGGTTGACCTGTATGCATGTTTATGCAGGGTTAATTACTAATATCAGTTGATGTAGGAAGGTCCAGCCGACTGTGGGCAGCAGCATTTTCTATACAAGGAAGAACAGAGAGTTTGAACTGAGCAGTAAGCTTGCATGCATCTCTTTCTCTTTGCTACTGACTGTGGATGTGACTAGTGGTTTCTAGCTTCTGCCACTGTGACAAAATGATGGATTGGCATTTTTAACCATAAACTGCATACAATTTTCTCCTCTATGTTGAATTTTGGAAAGATATTTGATCATGGCAACAGAAATGAAACTACAATACCATGTGAGTGTTACATAAGTATTTAGTGCTGTAATGTCAAGAATTAGCCACAGGACAAACCCCTGTTCGTGTGCAACGCATATGTGTTGTGAACTTTTGACCTGTGCTTGTTTGAATTCTTGGCTTCTGAGCGCCAGTGATGTATGCTCATCACCTCTCAGAGATGATTTGGTTGAGGGGACAGATTATCACGCCACCATCATTGGTTGTCTTTTAAACATCTTGTCACCTATTTGGATTTTAGCTCTCTCTTTTGTAGAAAGAGTAGCTTAAACCTTCTTTCCAGTGCCCCAGTTTTTCAATATGATGATAAAATCACTATAATAAAGCAGTTCTTCTTTACCCTCTAAGTTTTACTTTGTTATTAAAATATAGGTGACTAATAAATAGCGAATTGCTGACTTTTACTTCTAAGTATCAGGAAGTGAAATTTCTGCCCTGTTTTGTTGTTTGTGTGTGGCGGGTGGGGCGTGCATGTTTGTGTGTCTGTGAGCATGCTCGTGTGTGTGCATTCACGTAGAGCCCAGAGGTCATCAGCATATGTCTTTTCTCAATTGCTCTCCACTTAATTTTTGAAAAGGCAGGGTCTTACACTGAACTCTGAGTTCATGGATTTGTCTAGGCTGGCTGGCCAGTGAGCTCCAGGGATCTGCCTGTCTCCACACCCACTCCTTTCCCAGTGCTGAGTGTTACAATTGCACACCGTGTCCATTTTTTTCCTGTCCGGCGCTTTTACTGACTGGGGTATCTTCCTATCCCCTACTTTAAGGTTTTAACACTCCAGTTATTGGCTAATGACATAACAAGAAAGGACATTAAATGAGATGTGTTGAAGTTTCCCACACTACATTCTGTATGACAAGAACGCTATAGAGAGTTTTTTTGGGTTGAACAAGTCTCTACCCTACACAAAGTTTTCCACATGCCATTTTTAACAAACACGCTCTCTAAAAACACCAGAATCCCTTATTTTTATTTAAGTATTTTCAAGCCATTGTAAGTAAAGCACCATTGGTAGCACAAACGATTCACCTTTCCCAAGGCTCTGTGGTCTTGGCTATCAGTTAAACAGGTGGTGTATGAAGTGCGCTGAATTGTGCTATGTCACTTATGAGTCTAAAATATTTGTAACCATAGATTGAAAAGCCACTGAAGGAGCGGATCAGAGTGATAAGAAACATAGCGGATGATTTGTCAATAGAAAAAAAATAACCAGTGGAAAGTGTAGATGGTGTAGAAGATGCCACATCTACATGAGTTAAGGGGGACCTGAATTTCTTGCCAAGTGTCATAATGACAGTCAGGGAAGAACTGGGGTTTCTGACCACCTGATCTGATACTCAGACCTAGAACTCAACTCCTGTGTCTGGCTGGTGGGTATCACATGGCCATGGCTGAACAGGTTTTTCTGTGGTGTAGCTCCTGAGATGTTTCAAATGAATACAGTTTAAAGGATAGAATGGATTATTAGGAATGCTTTTCAAAAAATATGATTTATGGGCAAATGCAGATAATTGATCTTAAATGTTCTCATTACAATCCCTGAGCTCAATTACAGCACAGTTATCATCCCCGAGTCCTCTGAACTGCACCCTTGTACTCCGCTCTTAGCTTCCACAGCTGTTCATTAGCTTGAGAGGCCTTGCCTTTCTATTAATCACAGCTTAGTGGATATAGGAAAAGATATTCACTCTGCACAGCGGCTACCTCTTTCAAACAATTCTTTTATACTTTTTTTTTATTATGTTGACCTTTTGGAAACGAGACAGAACTTCCCCAAGTTTTATTAACTATGCTCTGAGAAGCCTTTACTCTGTTTTTCTTTCTTGTGATGATATTTTCAGGGGCACTTGCAATAAAACCTTCCATAATGCCACCAGACTGGACGATGGAAACCCAGAGAAAGGTCTTTATTTCACCAAAGAGTGGAAGAGAAAAGGAGAGAGAGAGGAGAGAGAGAGAGAGAGAGAGAGAGAGAGAGAGAGAGAGAGAGAGAGACAGAGAGAGAGACAGAGAGAGAGAGAGATGCTCCCCTGCTCCCCTATGGAAAGACCATTTGATTATATTTCTAAGCACATGAATAATGATGGTCCTTAGGCTCTGAAATACCTTTGGGTTCAAAGAAGAGAGTGTTATTATCTAGCACTGGCATTTAGGACACAGACGCAGAGATGCGTAAGTGTTGATGTGGTGATTACAAGTCTCTTAATTAACTCCACATAAATTTTGATCATCTAGAAAGTGGAAATCTCAGTCCAGAACACACCTCTATCAGATTGGCCTGTAGGCAAGTCTGTCAGGTATCTTCTTAAATAAGGATCTGTGTGAGAGGGATCAGCCCACTGTGGGCAGTGCCACCCCTGGGCAGGTGGTCCTGGGAGGTGTAAGAAAGGAGCTGAGCATTGAGCCTGGGGAGCAAGTCAATGAGCTGCATTCTTCTAGGATCTCTGCCTCCAGGTTCATGCCCTGCTCAGGTTCCCACCTTGGCATGCCCTGATGATGGGCTATGAAGTGTAAGATGATGAAATGGAGCTCTTCCTCCTCAAGCTGCGTTGGATCACGGTACTTATCACAGCAATAGAAAGCAGACTAGGACTTTTGACATTTCAGGGTGGGTCAGAAGCAATGAGAGCTGTAGTAGCCGTTCTCTGTTGCTGTAACAGAGTATTAAGGAAACTGTGATTGTATTGTATATATTTTTTCGTTTACAGAAGAAAACAGTTCCTTATTGTTGATCTGTGTGTGTCTAAAAGTTGCTGTTGGAGGGTGCCACGTAGAAGAAACACATGCTCTTGATCTAGACATTTTGGTAAACTGTGGCTTAGCAGAGGAAAACAGGGGCTGGAGAGGTGGCTCAGAGGTTAAGGGCACTGACTGCTCTTTCAGAGGTTCTGAGTTCAATTCCCAGCAACCACATGGTGGCTCACAAGCACCCGTAATAAAATCTGGTGTCGCTGTAATAAAATCTGGTGTCTCTGGTGTCCTCTTCTGGCCTGCAGGCATATATGCAGACAGAACACTGAATATATAATAAACATAAATAAATCTTTAAAAAAAAGGAAAGCAGCTTTTTGAGAGACCCTCATGCTATAGAGAGAACATTCTGAAAATGTCTCTCATCTTACATGAGAGTATTTGAGGAAAATGGTTTCAGTGAGTCACTGAGAGATTTTCATACTTCACATTCGGAAAGAACCCTTTGACTATCTGGAAATATGGAACAATCAAGTCACGTTGCAGAGGGGAGAGCCTGTGTTGCATATATAAAGAGCTGCACCTGGCGATTGGTAAAACTGAACTGCTGGGAGTCTGGGGAGAGAAACTGATAACGCAGACTTCAGCAAACATTTACGAGCCTGATAAGAGTGCCTGAAAATAGAAAGTTTGGGGTTCATCCAAAGACTTTCACCATCTGGGTTACTACAGCCAGTCAATCCAGACTGCAAAACAGCTGAATTCAGATGCAACTCCGCACATTGCGAAACCATAAACTATTTCATTAGATATTTCAGAAATAATGACAAATGTTTAATCACTTGATCCCTAATACTTTATTAGTGATAATTGCATTTAGTTAGAAGGTACTTTTGTACCAACACCAATTTTCCCATTGTGAGAATTTTAGGCTTATCATGTTCAAGTTTTTCTCTGTCTATATTTTGTTATTAATGTGTCATTTTTGCAAAGAAATATATTTATAATAGATGCTATGCATATGTATTGGGTAATATGCTACATGTTTGTGTATACATTTTACAAATAACTGGCATATGTATAGGTGATTTACAAGTAAAATGAATGATCTTTGCTTATGTGGGGTTACACTCTGACAAACTCAATGTCGGCTGAAAATACACCAAGCTTTACAAAGATTTCATACATACAATCTACTGACAATGACAGTTTAGTTATCCTAGCTTGTCTGCCAGACACTTACACTAATCTACAGGGGAGCAAACTCATTTAACATAAGTCATTTTCTATTTTCCTTTATTTTGGACTAGCGGTCTCAGACTTGCTGAAGGATTATGGGCATGGCTCCACTACACTCAGTGTTCTGCTGTTCTGGGAATAGAACTTGGGGCTCCGCTCACACAAGGCAGCACTCTCTACCTATAATCTCTATCCTCAGCCTCACAATCCCACTTTATAACATCACATCATTTTTTTATTGGAATATTGGAGCTAAAATAAAACAAAATAGCGAACAAACAAACCTAAAGCCTGCCTGTGACTGCAGAGTGGCTTCTGATTTCCTAGCATTTTGAGAGGATTGGACAGCAGTTGTGGACTCAGGAAGTGATCAGAATATAATCAGAATCCAGTGTACATTTCCATTTCTAAGTATTGTGAAGTGGCCTCATTTTAAAGCTGGAAAGAAACATTTAGCAGTTTGAACCAGTTAGGTAGAAAATGCGTGCACACACACACAAACACACACACACAGACAGATAAAGACAGAGAGACAGAGAGAGAGACACATGGGGAATACATTTTTCCTATAGTTTAGAGACCTCTCGTACAGAGGAAAGACTATAGTTGGGAGGAGTCAGAAGTCCTAATTCAATCTCTGACTCTGAGATACAGTGTCATGTACGCTATGATAAGCCACTATAAGTGACTGGGGCTGGGGAGTGGAAGGTGCATACTACCTTGGAGAGCGTCCATGAGCTTGTGACTTCAAATGTCGTCTGCCAGGCATGTGCCAAAGTACACTCGATAACCTGTGGTAAGTGTTAAATGGCATGAAGACCACCCAGCCCATCATTGGCTTTTGTGGGTGAGGAATCTGAGGCCGAAGGGACAACAGTGTGGTTCCATGGATTTGCATGAGCTGTGGAGTACTGCTCGTGGAATCCAGTGGTGAATTCTCATACTAGTTTTGATTACTAAAGTAATTACTATAGTAATTTCCTATAACAACAGTTTCTTAGGATTTCTCAGGAGGCACCTTCTAGTGCGTTATGGAGAACTGTGCGACCAGTATGCAAAGTGGATAAGGCATTCTTGTAGTGCAATTTCTAATTGGTCTTAATAACAAAAACCCAGAGTCTGATATAGGGGTTAATACTAAAAGATCAGAGAAGCAGAGCAACCAGCTACTAGCTCTTACCTCCACTAATCCTCAGATCAAAGGACGATCCTGTCCCTATGAATCCTCACACTTAATATTGTCTCTATGAAACCTCAGACTGAATGCGGTGAGCTCCTGTCTCTTCCCACCTTATAGTCCTCTCTCTGCCCAGCCATATTCCTTCCGGTCTCCAGTTCCCTACTGCTGGGATTAAAGGTGTGTGACTCCCAAATACTGGGATTTTAAGTTGTGAGCCACCACCGCCTGCCTTCTGTCTTTGTTTTTCTTTTAGACTGGATCAATTTTGTGTAGCCCAGGGTGGCCTTGAACTCACAAAGATCTGTCTGCCTCTGCCTCCGAAGTGCTGGGATTAAAAGTGTGTGCCACTACTACCTGATCACTATGGTAGTGGCTTAGCTCTGTTCTTCAGGCAAACTTTATTTGTTAGACAACAAACAAAATATCAACACATTTGCCTCGGTGATCTCAACCTAAATTACCAACCTGTTGATAATTTCCTACTTTAATTTTTTTTCTTTCCACTATCTTTCACTGTCCATATCAGGAACATTCTGGAAAGAAAGACAATTTAAGAGTAGATCTTGAAAAGTTCTTCCAGGCTCCAGATTTTATTAGATACTTTATTAGTCAGTATTCTCTAGAGGAACAGATCAAAAAGCTGATAGACTGTACACACACGCACACACACACACACACACACACACAAGCACACACTAAGGAGGTGTTGGAGTGGCTTACAGGCTGTGGTCTGAGGAGTCCAACAATGACAGTCTCCTGTAGTTACTCCATCCACAGGACTGGATATCTCAGCAGCCCCAGTATGGTACTGGAATCCCAGAGAGCTTCCAGTCTTTAGTCTACATTGGGATCAAGAAGAACTGGGATCCAATCCCTGAGAAGGAATACCCCAGCAACAGATCAGATGAATTTGCCAGTGATAGTGAGGGCAAGCAGGCTTAGCAAAAGCTTCCTTCTTGTTCTATCATGTGGGCTGCCCCTGGAAGGCGTGGTCCAGATTTAGAGTGGGTCTCTTCACTTCCAAATATCCAATCAAGAAAAAGCCTTCACAGGCATGTGCAGCTGCTTGGGTTTTAGTTGTTGATTACAGATGTAGTCAAGTTGACAACCAAGATCAGCCAGCATGGACGCCAAGAAGAGATTGATGGTGGTCCTGGTGGTTCTCAACGGAAGCAGCACCGAAGGACACATATGCTCTGAATAGTGGTTTTGAACATAGCGGGAGTCTTTTATCTCTCTGATGAACTACTGTCGCTCAGTCTATTAGTTACTTTTGTAACTGCTATGATACAATATCTGGCAAAAGTAACTTAGGGACAGAAAGACTTGCTTTCGCTTAGGGTTTGAGGGTCAATCAAATTCACCATGTGTGGTAAAAGAAGACAGGGGCTTCTGGGCACATTGTGCCCACAGTCAGGAAGTGTGTAGTGATGGTGTCTGCTTTATTGGTTTTATCTAGTCTAGGATCCTGGCCCATGAAACAGTGCCTTCCACCCACATTCAGATTAGATATTCTCTTCTCACCCATGCCTCCCAGGAACCACGCTCACGATAGAGCCAGAGCTTTGTTTCCCTGGTGATTTGAAAACCCCCTCCCCAGATTACCCACCACAACCACATCTCTAGAAAACACATACATGACTGTTATAAAAAGTTAAAAATGCTGCAGGACACCCGGCAGCAGTAGGCAGCAGAGACGCTGTAGATTCCCAAGCAGTGGTAGCAGGCCATGTGGCGGCAGGCAGCAGGCCCTAAGAGCAGCCAGAGATGGCTGCCAGTCCCCCAGCAGTGGCTGGTCCCAGTCAGGGAGACACGTGGCGGGCGGGCAGGAGCCAGAGACATGGATAGGCACGCCATGTAGAGTAAAGTTAAACGTTTATTAGGGTTATGGAGGGGAAAGGGGGAAGGGGAGAAGAAGAGAGACAGAGAGAGAAGGAGAAATAGAGGAGATAGAGAGGGAGACAGAAGTGGGGGGAAGGGAGAAGGGAAGAGAGGCAAAAGCTGCCTCTCCGAGAGGAAGACAGGAAAAGAGAGCTCTCAGGGCGGAAGCTGAAGATCAGCCTGCCTCAGCGGATGGGGGTGGGGTGGGCGTGGCTTTTCTCTTAAAGGGCCCCAGAATCATAACAATGACCATGTACATGATGTTGTAAGCAGGGCTGCAGAAGACCAGCAACTCCTGGAGCCGTGTGTGTTGTCAGCTCTACCACTATGTTTTTGTGGCTGCCCAGAGGAGGAAGCTATGTTCATGGCTGACAACTCAAATCCATGGATTGCTGTGACCCGTTTATATATTCTTCTCTTTATTTTGGTTTCATGTCACTGACAATAAAACTAAATCTGTTTTAAATGTGTTCGTATGTTCTCCTTTGGTTGGGAAATGTAACCAACACCTGGATATGAGATTCCAAACACATATGGTGTTAATTTAAGTATTTTTATTACTTCATTACATGTCTTTCTGTGTGAGTGAGAGAGAGAGGGGAGGAGGGAGAGAAAAGAGGATACCAGATACCCTGGAATTGAAGCTGCAGGCAGTTGTGAATGAGTTACCATGTTGTGATTGCTTAGTGGTGCTTTGCTAATGTTTTTATTGACCCGTGTCATTACCTTTTGGGAAGTCATAATGAGCCTCACTCAGAGCTGTTGCTTTCATTTGAGACATAAAGAAATCAAAGCTTGGAGAAGAAAAGTAACTACAGGGTGAGTTAGATGTCCAGACCTAGCATCCACATGTGCAGTGTAAAACAGGAAACGCTGATGAGAGTATCACTCTGAACTCTCCATCTGCCTATGCAGAGCTACCTGCATCTAAGTGTCATGGATTCATGCAGAGGATGGACCAGAGGAAGGACCAGAGAGCAGAGGCTTTGTCTATGGTGTGACTAACTGTTTCTTAGCCATAGATCGGAGTTTTCCTGTTGGTCAGTAGAAGTTTTCGTTATTTTTCTAACCTCTGCCGGAAACATTAAAGTGCCATGCACTCCACGGTAAGAAACACTAGTGCAGCCTTAGAATTTGAATTCAAAGCATCACTCAATGCAAGTCATAGGGAAATTCACTTTCGTTCTGAATTTGTAGAAAGAGAAATAGGAAAAGTTCATCAGGGAGGGGAGGATTGTAGTCTATTTGAAGATTTTAAATGGCTATTAGTTGGGTAGGGAAGCTGCAAGCCCAACAGCACCAAGACCTCAAAATATCTTTATAATTGACTGACAAAGTGAGTGAAAAAAAATCATGGCTTGAGCAAACAAACAGTGTTAATTCCAGGAATGCGTTTATTGGTACAAATCAGCCAGTGCTCATGAACTGCAAAAGGTTGTCCATGCTTGTGTCTTTGTTTATAGCAAGACTAAACCTTGAGAGTAGAAATCAAGTTTGAGGCTCAAGATTCCTCTATGTGATGAGGACAAGGAGTTGATGGAAATGCTGTGGGTGAGTGATAATGAGAGGCATAAATTCTCTTAGTGGGAACTTTTTGAGAGTGCTCACATGCTCGTGAAAGTGACATGCAAGCACTTTCTGCAAGGTGGCATCGAGTGGAATAAGATCTGACACAGCAAAAAATGTAAGTGCATGCTTCTGTTAGATGTTGCCACGTTGAGACGGAGAAGCGGCAGGGCAATTCCTTCCCTAGAATGGCTGCTTTGGACAATTGAGGGACAAGGCTCCCTTCCTTTACAAGCTCACAGATTCATGCAAGTCTCTCATTAGTGTTCTGGAGAAAAATGAAGTCTATCTTATGTCTTTGTTTGGGGCAGTGAGGGTTCACAGTGGGAGCTTGCAGTGGAGTAGGGCTTGGAACCTAACTTTTTGAGATGACATCAGACAGCTTCTGAAATCTGATTCATTTCACGGGCTTTTGTTTTTGTCTGCTTGTTTATTTGTTTGTTTTGGTCTATATTCTTGAGAGAACAAGTGACTACTAAGAAAGATCAACAGGAATCGGACTCAATTACAGCAATTAGCTCCTTGCAGGAGAACTATTTTATACACAGTGTGAGCCAACTGTGACAAGAGAGGTGCAGTGGTCCATCAGTAACTGAGGAGACTGCCTAATTTCCAGTTTTGTTCAAAGAGATGTTTTACATCGTCAGTGGATTCCAGACAAATACTGGTGAGTGACTTCCCTGCCCTATTTAAATTGCCCCATGGCTTGCAATATATTAATGAAGGGGACCGATAGCCTTGGCCAAGAAAACACCTTCAACATCATTCTTACTACTTTGTGCCTCCTTTTTCCCAGCCACTCCACCTTTCAGTGCCCTAAGTAAACTCAGCTCTACCTTCTATGGTTTTTGCACATGTTCTTCTGTGAAGTATCCAGCCATAGTCTCCTTTACATAATTAATCCAATGTATTTCAAAATCAGAGATGTCTTAGCTTAAGGGCCACTCAGTTACTTTTATATTGCTATGATCAAACATCTGGCAGAAGCAATTTAGGAGAGAAGAGGTTTATTTATTTAGGCTCACAGTTCAGGGGATACAGTCCCTGATGGTAGAGGCATGACAAATGGAGTAGCTAGATCTGCACGACAGGAGTTTGTGTGGCCATTGTTCACAACTTGGTGGATCAGGAAGCAGAATGATGGGACCAGCAGTGGAGCATGGCTGCACTCTGAAAGGCAATGCCCCAGCTACCCACCTCTGCCAGCCATGCTTCCCACCACAGAGTTTCCCAAACTTCCCAAGTATCCAAATGCGTAAGCCTAGGGGTGCATTTTCTGCTCAAATCATAACAGTACATTCCCATAGAGAATTTCCTTGATGGCCACTAAAAATCGGATCAATTCCTTTATTGCTTTATTAGGGTCGTGTTTTCCTTCCTTTAAAGGCACTAATCTTGTTTGGTAGCTATATTGTTCTTAGTTTAATAATTTGTTTGGACTACAGCTGGATAGGGATAGAGGTTATGACTAGTACACATGATTAAATACAGTCATTTTTTTAAAAGAAATAAATGAATATAAGACTTGGCTAAATGTGACCTTTGCTAAGCAAGATGAGCAACATGAATTAAAGAGAAGACATGTTTGGAGAATTCAATAAAAGGTCATTAGGGATGTGCTGATATATTTTTATTTATTTTTTTATTGGGAGCAATGCAGTTCCTGGCTCTCCACTGTTTCTGACAAGGAATTATGGTGGTAAGGTGGAAAGACCTGGGAAGCTAGCAGAGCAGGAAGCCTTGAAACCTTAGATCCTCTGCAGGAATCGCACGGTCAGAGTCTGACTTCAGCAATTACTTAGGAGTGAAGTTTGAAAGTTTACACCTTCCAGGGAAGGCTGGAAAAGTAAATTTGGTTATTTTCTGGCAGGTTGTGATGGTATCTGCCTTTCCCCAGCATGCCCTCCATGGGCAGCTGCACACATACTTCAGGACCTGGGATGTGCCTGTCACACAAATATCAGGAATCTCCTCTGGCTGATGACTGCACTGCTCATATTTTATGTACATGATGAAGAGGTATTGGGCAATGCTGTGTTTGCCACACTACCTCAGATCTCTTACACTCCAGATGAAGTGATTCCTAAGACATAGAGGGCTTGTGCCCTTGATCCTTCCTACCAGGCCCCTGTTCTTCATTTAAAGTAAGACATAAATATTAAGATATTCAAGAACAACTATATATGGAGGAAATTAGAAAGCAACCATGCATGCCCATAGGAATTCTCAGAAAAGAACTTAGTAGACATTAAGTTTGCACTTCAGGCTGTTGTTGATGTAAAGGAAACCCTGTAGTAGTAGATTCTCTCCTCACCCCTCTCTCTCTCTCTCTTATACACACACACACACACACACACACAGAGAGAGAGAGAGAGAGAGAGAGAGAGAGACAGAGAGAGACAGAGAGAGACAGAGACGGAGAAGGCCGCGGGGGGGGGGGAGGCAGAGAGAGAGAGAGAGAGAGAGAGAAAGCCTCGGGAAAAATGGGTTTCCAGAGTTACTGCATCATTAGAGTCAGGTGTCCAATTCTAAACCAAATATCTAAAGACATACAAAGATTAAGAAGCTATTATCTATTTTTAACCATCTGTCTTGGAAAGAGAGTTGGAGGCAGGCCCACTAGAAAAAGACTTTGAAAACACAAAGGCTCTAAAAGGAATTGAGGAAAATATCAAGAAGGGACTTACGGACAAATGTAAATATTAATAGTAAATAGGTAGAAAATACAAATAAACTTCTAAAAGCTCTGGAGTTGAAAAGCACAGTAACTGAGAAGAAGGATTTACTACCAGAGAAATTTAAAGGGAGGCGAGAGTAGATACAAGAATCAATGAAGTAAAACCTTTGCTCTTAATTGCAATTTCTTCACATGACAGGTTCCCCCCTTTTATTCAAAAGAGATTCTTTTCTCATACAATATGTCCTGACCACAGTTTCCCCTCTGTCTACTCCTCCCAGTTCCTCCCACCTCCCCTCCAATCCAGATCCATTCCCTCTCTGTCTCTCATTAGTAAATAGTAGGCTTCTAAGAGATAACAACAAAATATAACACAATAAAATATAGTAAGATAAACCAAAAAGTATGACATCGAAGCCGGACAAGGCAAACCAAGAGAAGGTACAAGAATCAGAGGTCCACTCCCTCACACACTTAGGAGTCCCACAGAAATACTAACCCGAAAGCTATCATATGTACCCAGAGAGCCTGGTACAAGCCCATGCAGGTCCTACGCTTCCTGCTCAGTCTGTGAGTTCAGAAGAGCTTTGCTCAGTTAATTTAAGGGACGTGTTATCCTGGTGTCCTCCATCCCCTCTGGCTCTTCCCCTTTGAACACCTTCGCTTCTCTAGGCTTCCCTGAGCTCCGAGGGGGAGGGATTGATAGAGACATCTCATTTAGAGCTGTGTGTTACAAGGTATCTCTCTATGCATAATGTATGGCTGTGTGTCTCTATATTTGTTTCCATCTGCTGCAGGAGGAAGCT
>JAQHUG010000112.1:4444505-4455278 GCA_028555095.1 Dicrostonyx torquatus
ACACACTGAGAACTTGGGGCGAGGGGTGGACTTAAGCCTGATGGTGCCCGAGAAACGTTTGTCCTTCTGGGGGTCGTAGTTCTTCAGGCTGATCTGCAGCTCCACCGTTTCCAGAAACTTGAGGCGCTTGCGCTGGTTCCCGTGCAAGACCTCCCGCACCGCTTCGTACAGCGCGTCGCGAGAGACTTTGCTGCTCATGGCTGCAGAGGCTGCGGGAACCGGAAGGAAGACTATTCTCTGGTTCTTGATAACCCAAACAGTGTCAGGTATGGGCTCCATCTTGTGGATTGGGTCTTAAGTTAAACCGGATATGAGTTGGTTACTCCCACAAGAATTGTGCCCTCTCATATTTTGCAGGCAATGGCTTTGTCACTGGGTTAATGTTTCCATTTCTCTTTTGGTAGCCTGCAGAGTACCTTCCCATACCAAAGACACTAGAGCATAGGGGTGAAGGTTCTATGTAGGTGCCAATCAGACCTCTCCATGTTCAATGAGTGGTGTTGGTGCTGTCTTCAGCAATAGGGCCTTGCTGTCTGTTTCTGGAGAGCAATCTATTGTCTGGGCACCTGCCTGGGTTGTTTGGGGATTCCCATGGGACCCCTTTGGCCTAAAACTCAATTGGACATGGACTACAGAATGCTTCATTTAATAACAAGAGATAGCCAGCTATCTCCTTCATTATTTAGAGACCTTTATATATGATATATATTTTAAGATTACCTTTATATATTTTAGGAAGTTTTCATTGCACTAGGTTTCCATACCACCTCTCAAATGCCCTTTAGCTTTAGCTGTCTCTCCCTCTTTTCTCTTTCCCAAGCTCATCTTCCCTCTCCATCCCCGCCTGGTCCTACACCCCATCCCTAGTTTACCCATAAAATCTATTCTATTTCCCCTTCCAGGGAGACCCATGTAATCCCCTCTAGTCCCTTCATTTATATTTAATCTCTCTGAGTCTATGAATTGTAACTTAGTTATAATTTACTTGACAGCTAGTATCTATATATTTATGAATATATGCCATATTTATCTTTCTGGTTACCTCTCTCTCATATTTTTTTCTAGTTCCATTCATATGCCTGCAAATTTCATGATATCATTTGACAGTTGGGTAATACTTCTCTCTATCAGTGTACATTTTAATTGTTCATTCTTATGCTGAGGGACATCTAGGTTGTTTCCAATTTATGGCTATTACTAATAGAGCAGCAACGAACATGGTTGAGCAAATAAAAAAGCATAAAAGAGAAAATAATACCTAGAAGATTCCAGAAGGGCCTTTTATACATCCAGTTCCAAGTAAGTAAATTCCTGGGTCACCTTGCTGTCTGTTGAGATACCAGGTGAGAGAACTGAGCTTCCATCGAGACCACAGGTACAACCCATTTCTGAAGTCTCAAACAGCAAAAGCTGTGATGGATGTAACAGCAATATGGGCTCTTGTGTATCGAATGCTTGCCATATGTCAGGTGCCGTCAGGAACTTACCGAATCTTCACACTGACTTTATTAATCGACTCTATGCTGACTTCACAGTTCAGCAAAGGAGGCAAAGAGTTAAAGAACTTGAGTCAGATGCAGCTATTACGAGCTGGAGTCTGGACTCAAGACCGGGGATGAATGACTCACAGAAACTCTTATTTTGAACACTAGTTGTTTTATATATTTTTATTTATAACATCTGCATGAATGACATTGCTAATAAAAGACAAGAAACAAGTTTCTTCCTATTCTCTTCTTTCCCTTTATGAACAAATAATTCACCTGGAAACAAACGGGAGGTTTGTATTCCAGAAGAAAAAGCCTGTTGCATATTCTTTAATCTTAAGTTAAAGAATGCCAGTTTCCCCTCATGGCCAACATGACTGCCCAGGGTGAGAAAAGGGAGGCACTCACGGTGCTGTATCCATTTGAGGAATTAAGAATGAGCACAGGCAGATTTCCGTGAGTTCAAGACCAGCCTGGTCTACAAGAGCTAGTTCCAGGACAGGTACCAAAAACTACAGAGAAACCCTGTCTCGAAAATAATAATCATCATCATCATAATAATGATAAATAAAAGAATGAGCATGGGATCAGAGAACCCCTTGGCCATTCTGTAACCATAATGGTTTCCACGTTTATGAAAGAAACTAATGACTGAAATTGTATCAACATTTGAGGCAGAAGGAATGCCAGTTGGAAATTGGATTTTTTTTCTCTCTTGTAGTTAATGAGGTCTTTTCTCAAGGTGTGAGAGGCTGGTGTGTTAAGGAAACTCACTAATTCCGTTTTCCTAGTTTCATCCGCTAATTCTTATTCTGAAATTTAAGCAGCTTCTTTGTGACAAGGGGAGGCTGGAGATGACCTTAAAAAGCTTGTCAGAGAAAGTGTTTACCTGAGGATGCAGCCCAGAAGAGGAATCTTTAATTAGGTAAACTGTGAAGTGTTTCCTGTGCATAAACAGATGTCACATGCCAGCCGAGCTGAAGCTGCGGTCAGAAACAAAAATCTTCACTTCATAACCCCTTGATGACATTCTCTGGAGACCAAGCGGGTGTCAGATGGTCCGTGAAGAGTTGCCTCTCAAGCTAACTCAGCTGCTGTTTTTCCTTTAAATCCCCATAGAAGAGTCACAGGGCCCGGTTGGTTTATGGGAACGTGTTGAACATGGGCAATTCTTGATCAATTACAAATGCAATTTCATGGTTGGAAAAGACTTTCAGTATATGTGCATAAAAACCTAAGCATCTCCAGGCAGCATTAGGGATTCATTCTGGCACTTTGTGAATGAGTTTCTTTAACTCTGGGCAGACGTTATGGGGGTAAGTCAGGAATCTTTAGAGTCTCTGTGGCTGGTTCAAGGCGGCAAGCAAGGTCTGTGATGAGGGCTTGCTGACCGGTCTTCTCCCACTCTCCGCCCCTAGGCACTCTTGGCCATCTACCTATCCCTCAGCCTGACAATTTGCTGGATTCAGATAAGGTATATTGTGACGATGCTGATAAGGTCCTTAGAAAGAAAAATTTCGAACTCAAGCAAGATAAATGTAGGCCAGGTTTTAGGAATGATAACATCTGACAGAGGAAGCATTAAAAAAAATGATGGTGGAAAGCTGTGGTTGTCACAGGAGAGCTCTGGGGTGGAGTTGGGGTGGGTGTAAGAAACAGGAAGTCCTTCAAAGCTGTTTTCAGAAGACTGCCACAGTCCTGTTAAATCAATAGGGAACGTTTTTCCTGCAGTACTAGCAACTGCGTCTAAAGTGTTCTGCATATGCGGCAAGTGCGCTATTCCAGAGCTACAGCCCCATTCATTCAGTGGGATCTTTTGACCAAAGCTAGGTTTTCTTCACCAGCTTTTGTGTGTAAAAGCCATCCCGTAGGTGAATCAGCTTTCATGAGGCGTTTCTTGCCGGACGGCAGCAGCCTCTAACTCCTCAGTGTGGTTTCCGAGTGACTTCGGCGTGCTAATACAGTGTGCACAAAATTGAAGTGGAGAGAAAACAGATGAGTACTTCCCAGCTCTTTCAGAACAGGATCTTGTGTTTTCTCTTAGAGGTGCAATTACTGAACTACCCAGGGCTACTAAATGCTGGGCTAAACAATTTGCATATCTGATAGGTAAATATTATTGTTATTCTTCCGCGTCTCCATAAGAGCCACAGAATGCTAAATGGTCCCTCTCAAGCTGGAGAGTTAGCAGTAACGAAGGCAGACTGTCTTTCTACAAGCTCCCCATGCTCTGCTATGCACGTACACTGCCGAGTGCTTTGGAGAGAAATGTAAAGTCATAAGAAAAGAGGCAGGAAAAAAAATCACTTCTAGTCCCAATAAATACCAGCAACAATTTGCTTATTTCTTTCTATACTTCTTCCCATGTGGGTGTTCTCTTCCACCACCGTGTAGTTCAATTGCTGTTGGTGCCCGCACACCATGGGCTCTACAGGCCTTAAATGGGGCAGAAGGAAGAGCCACTACATTGGTCAAGTAGCCCTAAAATGTTTCCCTCAAGTCACATAGAACTTCATTCACTTAAGAAAAGCAACAATAAAATAAGCCAAATGGGCATCAAGGGACAAATGAGAATGAGATTGCTTGAACGTATGTGATGTAAGCTTCAGATTCACGCCTCTTCTAGATGACTTTTGACTCTTTCCTGCTTTCAGCAAATATTACAAGCTCTGGGGTTAGTGATTCCTCAGTATCCAAGAATATAAAAATTCTTTAGGTATTATGTTTTCCAGATTCTTTTGTTATTGGTTTACTTTCCCATCTTTTTAACAATTTCGTTAATATATAAACACTGCACACACTGAAGAGAGAGAACTAATGTGTGTGGACCGAGTCACCCACCCGTGATGCTGTCGCCGTGATCCTGATAAGAAGCACATGCGGAGATCCACCCAAACCAGGTCTGCGGTGACGCAGGCTGTAGGGTTTCTTAGCTATTCACCTGAACAGTAACTCCTAACCATGGAGCCTTGAGTCCCTGTAGTTCCTGACAAATTTTAATGGTATATAACAAAATAAGAAATAATTGTTTTCCTAAAGAGAACCTATTTCAGTAATGGAACTATTGTTTATTGTTAAATATGTTCTCTTCTGTCTTATGATAGGGTTTTATTTTTCATACCATTACTTGAATAGAAATCTTGCAATCTCACTTTGTTGTGGGAATTGTTTCTGCCAATAGCTTTGGGGTGGTGGCCTTAGGGTGTGGCCTTGTGTGGTATGTGAGAACTATAAGCAGGAAGGGAGGCTCTCTTTCTCTTGCTCCTGGCTCGGTGTGGTTAGAGACGAAGCAGTGGAGAGGTGATATGGGGATCAGCAGTGACATCAGCCTTGCTCAGTATCTCTGAGTTTGCCTTTTTTTTTTAAATTACACCCCTTCATATTGATTTTTACACCTTTGTGGGTTCTTGCTTCACTTTTGTGGGTTCATGCATCATCACTTTCAAGTTTTTACTCCTCAAAGAATCAAAGCCCAGGAATCTTGTGCAGCTCTTGGCGAACCTCAGGGGATGTGTCGTCTGGGAAGCATTCTAGCTTCATTTCTGCTGCTGTGATACAACACTCTAATCAAAAGCAGTATAGGAGTGGAGAATGGCTTTCCTCTTCCAGCTTGCAGTCCATCATTGCAAGAAGCCAGGGCAGGAGCTCGGGCTGGAATTTGGAAGCAGACTTGCTTGCTACCCTACACAGTTCTAGCCAGGAAACTAACTTCATGCTGAAGGAAGCACTAGAAACCACAGAAGAAGGTTTCGTGCTGGGTTACACGAGATCATGATTATCTAGTTTTCTTATACAGCCAAAACCACCTGCCCAGGGAATGGTGCTGCCCATGGTAGACTGGGTCCTCCTATATTAAATAGTAATCATGACAATCCCTGATAAGATAAACCTGCAAGCCGGTCTTATCTAGGCAGTTCCTCAAGTAAGGATCTCTGCTCATATGATTTTAGGCTGTAGCAGGTTGACCCATAAGGCTAAGGAAGACAGGAAGGTAGACAATGATCACAGTGACAGAGGTTACGATGCAGCAGGGCAATGGCTAACCCTGACAGGGCTGCCTTGTGGAGCTCTAAAGCTGTGGAGATTGCTTTACGTGGATGTGATCAATTAATTCTAAGGTAAATTCTCTGAGGTGGATAACAGTAAGAATGTAAGAATTCTCATTTTCTCAAAAAAGAAAGAAAGAAAGAAAGAAACCGAAGTGCAGAGGTTTTGAATTCCAAAGTTTCTCCATCTAAATAAAATTCTATGATCTGTATTTGTTTAATTTATTTCCACAGCTGATGGACAGTCAGTCTACAGGATCAGGCACTGGGAGGAAGCCAATAGCTCCTATTCAGCACTGGGTTTTCCTTCAATGAGTTTTAGCGGGTAGGCCTTCTTCATTGCATGTGTGTGTGTGCATATGGGTGTGTGTGGAGACGAGAGATCAACTTTGTGTCTTGTTCAGCTGCCGTCCACTTGGTTTATTCTCATTGGTCTCGAACCTACCTACCAGGCTTGGCAGACTGAATGAAGAACCCCGGGAATTTCCCTGTTCACTTGCCCAGTGCTGGAATGCAAACACTTGCTAACACACCCAGCGTTTTCAAATATATATACAGGTTCTGGGAATTGAGTGCAGCCATGTTACCAACCGAACCATCTCCCCTTGCCGATGGGTAGACTTTTGAATCTTTTATTGACAAAACTATCTTCAGCTTTACTCCTCATGATTCAGGCTACAGAGGCTAGACATAATTCTTGAGAAATATTCTTTGAGTCATCTCAGAGGTAGGACCCAAGTAACTCAGCCCACAGGAAGCTTCGTCTGGCGAGCCTGATGAGTTGTACGCACGGTGCCGCAGGTGAGAGATGGGACCCTTTCATGGATTCTCCCTTGTGGCTCCTTATCAAGAAGATTTCCAGCATGGAAATTGTTTTCAATATTTATTTAGAATATGTCAGTTCATTATTGTTCTTAGAAAGCTATTAAGTGCCCAGTCCTTTCCACCTTCGAAATGAGACACAGACCTTAGCCTCTTCATACATCGATAAAAACTCCCCCTAAATACACAATGAAAAGTTAAAACTTGCATACTAAATGATATTAATCTCAATAAAAGCTTTATCTATAAGTTGTATCATGGGATTTTGTCCTTTGTAACTGTATGTTCAGCCTAACTACTGGGTATTAAGTATCACCAGGGCTCATGGCTCTTCTTATTCTTTTCAAAATATAGTAGAGGTCCATCCAAACACCATTGCATACTGGGATTGCATGATTATGGACCACTCATTGCAGAAAATTTGGTTGTCACTTTTTAATATTTCTTTCTTCAAGATAAATTCCTGGTTTGAATTATTCCCCAGTGATTTTTGCTTTTGTTGGGTGTTGCACGGGTAACATCAACAAAAAGTAAATCGCTTTCAGAAGAGGTTGATCTAGATGGTTATTATTTAAAGTGTTGATGGTAATCGGTGGTTCCCTGGTCTACATATTGTCACGTGATTGTGAGTAATTCATTCTGCGGTAAGCGCTTTGTGCTCCACATTCTTTTTAGGGATATTTTGACAATTGTATGTTTTGAATATATTGGGTGGTGTCAATGCTAAAGGTTTTATTCCATTGTTCCCAGAGTACCGTGAACTTCAGAAGGCTCTTGCTCTGACTGGGAATTCTGAAAGGACAGAAATCACAGTCAATGACCAGGAAAAACATACACCAGTTCTCATTTACAAAGAGAAGTAATTTTGGGTTAAAGATAGTTCTGCCCTTGTCTACACGGTATGACTGCATATAGAAACAGAATCCTTCACAGTGATTGAGGGTATATGGAGTCAATCATTGTGCTAAGCACTTTGGCTATTCTTATCTCTTCTGATCCTGCCAACAGCCCTGGGAGATTGTTGCTGTTATGTCTCATCCTTTGCAGATGGGAAAAACACAGCTTAGAAATGTCTAGTCGCACACCCAGGGTCACACAATTGACTAGTGAACCTTGATATGGATTTCAGAGCCCTTGATCTTAGCCACTTCACCGAATTGCATTTCTTATAACAATTCAGATTATCTGCCATGTCTTTTATAGGTTTACATTCCTAATTTTAAGATGTGTTCTTTCCTTCTATTCCCTGAATCTCTAATCTTTTACCTTCAGGAAATTACCACCCCATGATGTGGCAAAGTCCTTGCTGTGTAGCCCTACAGTCTCCAGCGCATAGCCCCCGTCTGGATAGCCCATTCTTTGCCCCGAAGCATCACTCCACTGCATTTGCTTTAATCCAGCTGTCAGCTAGGAGGACAGAGAGGCAGACTCTGAAGTCAACGGCAGCTGGTGGAGCAGGGACTTTTATGCAGAAAACATTCTGACAAAGACCCTCCCTGCGACCTCACTACAGGTTCATCCTCCCTGCTCTGTGATTCCTAGGCACAAATCATGCTACTTGGGTGGTGGCTGATTTCCTCTAAGATGGATCCAGGTCTGTCTCTTCAGAAAAGCAAATGGCATCATTCCTACACCGTGGTTTCTGTTGTTTTGTCTTTGTGTGTGTACCAGTGTCAGTGGATAGGTGTGTGTCATATGTATGTGTTGAGGTGGCGAGGTTGTACAGTCATGTGTATCAGATGTTGATATCCGGTAGAGTCTCTATTGCTCTCCACCTTACTTTTGGTTTTATTTTTAAAGATTTATTTATTTTACATGTTTGAATATTTTGGTTGCATGCATATAAATGCAACATAGGTATGCTCAGTGCCGTGTAAACCAGATAGATTCCTTGGAACTAGAATAACAGATGATTATAAGCCATGGTGTGGGTGCTGGGAAGCAAACTTGAGAACTCTTCAAGGACAGCGAGTGCTCTTAACCCCTGAGCCACATCTCCCTCTTCCACTTCACTTTTTGAGATGCGTCTCTCACTGAACCTGCCACTTGCCATTTCAGCTAAGTCAGCAAGGCCCTGGGGTCTCCCTGCTGCTGACTTTGCAGAGGTGTGCCACCACACCAGCTTTTGGCACTGGTACTGGGGATCTGAACTCACATCCTCACCTTGAACAGCAAGTATTTCTATCTAGGAGATCTCTCTCCAGCCCCCTCCCCAGCGTTTTAATACTACTGGTTACAGAAGCTATTCTTCTGGAAGGCTGAGCTGGACATTTATATGACTGGGTGCGTGATTTTTAACCCAGCTTGCTTCTGAAAAGTAAATTCCCAAAGCCATTTTTAACAAGCATGAGGCTTATTTGAGGCAGTTTGTGCATTGGGTTAATTAGACTGAGAAGGCTTGCGTCCCTAAGGACTCCCAAGAAGTCTTGGAGCAGAGCTGTTTCCACCGCACTGAAGTTAACTGAGAACCAGGTTAGCATAGAGGAGGGAAAGGTAGATGGACGGCAGAGCCAACGGAAACTGAGTCAGTCACTCACGCAACACCCTATATTTTTAGTAAGTAAGCTGAGTGCAGCTAGAAAATACGTGACTAGAGCTATGGAATCCAGGCAGTTTAATTTCCAGGGCATTGGTACCTCTTCCGGCTTCTTCAACCCACTGTGTGCCATAAACTCACTTCACTGAGATCCACATCTGAGTTCATAAGTTAACCCACATTAGAAAAGAACTCTTTGTTCTCTATTACTCTACTTGTCTTTTGTCACCAGATAATAACAATCTTACTGCCTTAACACCTTTTCAATTCAGTCCCTGTCAATCATCTCTAGTATTTTCTTATTCTGGACACTAATTACCTTCTAACCATACTAGCGATAGCCTACAGCATTTCATGAATTATGCTACAAAACACATTGGAAAGTTTCTTTGTTATATGTAAGGGCCAAACACTGGAGAACTCATGACAAGTCAGATTTAGCTTCTATGCAATGCATTCCCTGTGCACCGCAGAAGAGAATGTCTTCATCATAGGAAGCAAAAGGCTCTTTTGAGAACAGAGGGCCTTAGGAGAACACAGATAGGAGACCAGAGTTAAGCTTCAATGGTCAGAGAGGGTTTCTGGGAAAAGACAATGTCCTTTAGATATAGGTGACAATAAAGACTTGGCTGCTTGGGGTGAGGGAGAGGATAAAGAAGAAATCACGAGAGAGAAAGTAGGAAAGGAAATGGCAGGAAGATTGAGGGCCAAGTCAGATGGGTACAGGTCAAAAAGAATCAGAATAAAGTAGGGTTGCCACCTAGAATATTTCATAAGTACATTGAAATAAGAAGCAAAATGTTTAGCAATGCTCTGTTAAAACAGATGTCCATGTCAAACCCAGGGCTGGCAGGGAATCCTTTTGGGGAAAGATACAGGGATCCGGTAACTCCGGAGCACATGAACTATTGAGAACAGCAGTAGCTAGGTTCACACAGCATCACTGAGTTTGTATTTCCACCGTCCGAACTAGCAGTACCTGGCAGAAATCCATGCGCCAATTCTTTAGGTGTTTTTCTTTCTACAGAAAAGCTTGAACTCAGCCTCAGTGGGCATTTGTTTTAAGTAGCTCAGCTTAAGAGATGTGGTAGAGTAAAGAGGTTACAGTGTGTTTCCCAACTTCAGCGCTGTATTGTTCAGCCCAGGCTGTCAACCATAGACAGTTTAGCTTAAGAAATAGTAGCGCATTACCAATTAATTCCAGAAGCTGAAAACCCAAGACCAAGGACGGATCTGACTGCTTTGGAGGCCTTTGAGAAGGAAATCTGTTCAATGTCTCTTCTACAGCCTTTGGTGATTATGGAGCATTCTTTGGCATTCCTTAGCTTATAGGTTTGTGAGAACACTAGTCATAGTGAGTTATGGGTTACCTATTAACCTCATTTTAATTTCATAATCTCTCTAAAACTCTGTCTTCAAATAAAGTCACAGTCTAAATGAGTTAGGACTTCAACACATGGGTTTCTGTTTGTTTTTATGGAAGAGATACAATTCAAACTACAACAGTTTCCAATTCTAACCCCCAAATACAAGCATCAAAGAAAGAATATAAAACTATATCAATCAATACATATGAGGGATATTTAGGGATGGTATAAGCTAATAGTTTTCAAACCTTTCTGCTAGCAGCTTAGATTGAAATAGAATGAAATCCCCATGTGTAAAATTGGGTGCTGCTTCTGGTTAAAGATGGGTATGGATGAAGTGGGAAAACGAGCAGCTGATTAAATCTAAGGTCAACACGCACAGGATGAGAGGCAAGCACACGTTTTAATAACACACACACACACACACACACACACACGCAATCTCTTTTTCAAAGCACACCATGCTTCTTTTTTTTTTTAATTTATTTATTTATTATGTATACAATATTCTTCCT
>JAQHUG010000112.1:4483895-4503120 GCA_028555095.1 Dicrostonyx torquatus
CACCCCATAAACCCTCCCTTCCTTAAGTTGTATTTTGTCAGAGATTCTCATCACTGCAACAGAAATGAAACTACAACAACATCTGTAAGTTTCTTTTGCATCTGCTCTTATTTTTAAATTTTACAGTTTAGCATTAGTGTTGTGTGATCTGGGAATGTGGGAACAGGCACCACAGCCTGAGAGTGGAGGTCAGAGGGCAATTTTGTGGAGACGGTTCTCACTTACTTTTGTCTGGCTTCCAGGGAGTGACCCCAGGTCATCAGGTTTGTACAAAAGCACCTGTACCTGATAGCCTATCTTACCAGCCCTATTTTTAATCTATAAATATTTGGACATTTGTACAAAAGCACCCATTTAGAAACCCGTCATTTGAACTTTGGAAACTTTGACATCAATGAACCTAAACTATGCTTTTCCTAGTGCCTATTATTTTCCCAGCTACCCTTTGAACAATCTTATTCTGAAAAAAAAATCACTTCAGGAAAGAGACATTGACATTTCTGACCAAGATACCTTTAATAATTTATGTGCAAATGTTATTAATATTGTTAAACTGAAAAAGCAGAAATTTTCACGATAGGTCTATAACTAACTCCTCAATGGGACAAATCATTTATTATTTATTTTATTATTTTGAGAGAATAAAAGGGCCCAAAATCACAGCATGAATATATGCATATTTAATACTTTTACTGCAATGCATTAAAGATGGCTATTTACTCTAAAGAAGCATTGAATAGTATAGGCACTGATGGGCTGGTTCAAGGAAAAAGAACTTTCTCCTTGACTTATAAAGACAACAAATGCTGCAAGTTCTTGGAATTTGGGGAGGTTGCAAATGAGGGTTCCAGGGTGTGCTTGTCTCCACTGAGCTGATAAGAACTGACTCCCAAGTTTTAAGGGTCATTTCCCATAACCTAGAGGTTAGAAATTTTGGGTTGACAATATAGTCTCCATCAGATCATGGTGGAAAATATCATATTTACAGGCTAGACCCCAGCTGAACACAGTAGAAAAAATATTTTATCAAATTTAGCTCTCATTTTCAGTTAATCAACTCCGATTTACATTGTTATGGAGTGTGATTCAGGATAGTGTGTTTACACCCACAGAGGACATGAAGGCTGTATATTGTTACTATTGTGTTTGGCTGCAACAAGTCAGGACTCCAGTTGTTACCATGGTCCTGGGTATTGATGCAATAACGGACCATACCTGCACACATCACTAAGAAGACAAGATAAGACCAACAATGAGGGGGGTGTGTAAATCACAATATGTTCAGCAATATAGGAGAGGCTATTGGTTGTTTGTGAATAAAGAAAGGTGATATGTACGTTGGTTCACAAAAGTCCAATGATTGCATTGGGGACATGAAGCAGCAAGAGTAGCTATTGGGAAGAATCGTCAGTGTCAGGAGATGTGGTAAATGAGGTAAGGGTCAGGAGCTTCAAAGCTGGTCACTTCTCAGTGTGAGATCTTTGGAGTGTCTCTTGATGATCTACACATCTCTCTGTTGATCTGCCAACTCTGTGTGTCTCCTTTCTGTGGCTTCAGTATACCAGAAATGTCACAAGACTTAAAAATACGAATGCCTCTTTTCAATATTCAGTCTTCATCCCTATAAACAAAATCAGGGCTGGTGTGGTGGTCCATGCCTTAAATCCTATCACTTGGGAAAAAGAGACAGAAGAAGGTAGGGTTTATATAGTCCAAAAGACTGTAGTACTAAGGGGTTTTCAAAGGTTGGGGATTTCCAGAGGAATTTGGTTACAAAGGAACTTGTCTGAACATTTTAAAATTATTTGGCAGAATATCTTATTAGGATACATTCAAGGTGTGATGGGGCTCCATAGGTTGGGGAACATGTCAAGTTCCAGAAACAGGTTAAAACATGGTCTATTTTAAGTCTGTAGCAAACAGAAATGAACTTATTTTGACCTTATAACAAGACAGAATCAGTCTTGTCCATCAGGAATATTGATATATCAATAGATTGATTATATATTGATAAAATAGAAGTATTCTATCTATATGATATGGAAATATTTAAATATGGAACTGTTATAGTTGCTACAATAAGATTGTTAGGATATTAAGGAAGGTGATGTTTGTCATTTATATCACATTCTTATGGGTTTTAGCACTATCAACTTGGACGCAGCAATGAGCACTGCTTTGCAGCCTCTGCCTGAACTAGGAGAAGATGAGCTATCGAAAGAAATGATTTCAGCATCAGTTATTTTCCCTGGTTCCCAATCTGGCTGTGTCGCTAGCATTATTAGCCTTGTGACCTTGAGAAAACTATAAATCCTCATCACCTTGCCTCAATTTTCTAATCTGTAGGTTCTGAGAGTAACTGATTGTTCTACACAACATTTGGAAGATTAAATGGAATAACTGATGAGAACTTTCTAGAAAGTGATTGGCCTCGGTGTTTACTATGGTTTGGATTGCATCATCTAGTTAGCAGGGTGATAGAAGTCTAGTTGAATATTTTGAAAGTCAGGTTTTTCTTTTTAACATATGTTTTCCTGAAGAAAAGTGAAATATGCTTACTATAATTCTTTCACACTTACATTGTTTATAAAACTACATCTAAAGATACAAAACAATCCTACACCAGTTTGATTAAAAGGGGGTTATTTATTTGAGGGGATAAAACTTACAGATCAATGTCCCAAACCACAGTCCTCTGGTCGCAAACAGGAAACAGAGTCTAGCAGTCAGAAAGGAAGCTGGAAGCAAGAGAAAGCAAGCCAAGTTCTGCCTCCGCTTTTTAAAATGAAACCACGCCCCAGTGGGCTGGTATTTTAAAAGCCATTGGCTAAAAGAGAGGGAGCTCCCTCAGCATACATCTACTGAAGTGTACTGAAAATATCTACAAAATGCCTTGGGTATACAATGGCCAGTTTCTACAAAAGGAATTTTAGCCAATCTCCATGTCCTTAAGTACTTTCCCAGTTAGTCAAGATTAGCCACACACCTAAAGATAAGGAACAACACTGAACACAGGTCTAAGTATGGTTTCTAAAGACTTCTTACTAAAAGAAAATATAAAACATATTCAAAGTAGCTTCTGATGAGTCTCTGGTCCCCAGCTCCCATTTCACATAGCAGTGCTGGGATTATAGATGTGTGCTATGAGGGTCTTACGTAGACTGCAGAGACCTAATTTCTGGTTTCCATATTTGTTTGACAAACTCTTTATCCACTGGGTCATCTTCCCCACCCATTGTTTCATTTAAAACATATCAGGGGATCTGCAAAGAATGTGCCTTCTGGGAGCCCAGACCAGCATCCTGGGCAGATTTCCTGCCCTCAGTCCAGGATCTTGAAGCCTTGATACAGATAGACCCAGGCTGGCCAGCTCAGGATGCTTAGTCTCTTAGACTAGGAAAAAGAATGAGCCTCCAGAATAATTGAGATTTCCTTCCTGTTAATGCTCTAAAACATATGGACACTTTCTTAGAGAACCATGTATGATGGTTGAATAAGAAGAGCCACTATAGTCTCATATCATAGATTTGAATGCTTGGTTATTAGGGAGTGGGGCTCCTTGGCAGAGATTAGGAGGTGTGGCCTTATTGGAGTAGGTGTGGCCATTTTGGAGAAAATGTGCTACTAGCGGGGGTACTTTGGAGTTTCAAATGCTCAAGTTAGATCCAATGTCTCTTTCTCTTTTTCCAGATGTAGCACTCTCAACTACCTCTGCTGTATAGTGTCTTCCTTTTTGCCTCCGTACTTGCCACCATGCTGATATTGGACTAAACCTCTGAAACTGTAAGTGAATCCCAACTAAATGTTTCGTTTTAAGAGTTGCCATGGTCATGGTGTCTCTTCACAGCAATATAACAATGATTAAGAAACCATGATTTAAAAAGTATTATATAGGCATGATAACAATATTCATAAGATCAATGTATGAGCCATATTCTTTTGTTTCTCTTTTCTGTTTTTGAGAGAAAGTTTTATATAGCCTTCTCTGTCCTAAACTTGCTAAGTACTAGAGGATAGCCTTGAACTCCTGATCTGCCTATCTTCACCTTCAAGTACTAGGATTACATATGCCACCACACCTAGCTTGTCTTTCTTTTCATTCCCCTGAATGTAAACTATGTAAGTGTTAGGAGATGTTTGGAGTGTAGCCAGTGGACTTTAGTTTTTAGAAGTTACATCTATTAATTTTCTCCTTGCTGTCACCAAATACCTGACAAGATGCAACTTAAGGGAGGGGTTCATTTTGGCTCACAACTTGAGAGTATGTTCTACATCAGAGAGGAAACAGGGAACACGAGGTAGCTGGTTATATTGCATCCACAATCAGAAAGCAGAGTAAGTTAAATGTTGATTAAAATTCCTTTTCTACTCAGTCTGAAAACCCAGCCTACCAGATGGTGCTACCCACGTTCAAGGTAGACCTTTCTTCCTCACTTACACCTCTAGATACATGCTCACAGATGCAGTCAGAAGGGGTCTCCTGAGTGATTCTCAAACCAGTCCAGTTGACAATCAAGGTTATCCATCACTGAGTTTGTACTAAAGATGGTATGGGAAGTGATGTATTTGGGTCAGGGATTCAATGTTCACCCTACTTTTAGATTCTTCTATAATCTATGCCATCTTAGAATATTTTTATAGCACAATGAGACATAGATGCCACTGAATTAAAAAAATGGTCTTATAGATTTTTACTGTAATCTAAAAATGAGTTACTATGGTAATTTGCTAAGTCCACTGTTGTGGGATATTGTGGTTGGGCTCTGACACTCCCAAGACTGCCTAATGAGGTTATACTTTGAATCAGGGGGCAGAGCCAGTGACTAGCTGACCAGAACAGGCCACAGAGAAGTCATCTATATGGATAGAGAAGGTGCACAGAAAGAAAAGGATGGGGACTAGAGCTTGAGTTTTTATGGTTCTGGGACAAGGGAAGAGATGTGTCTCTTGCAGTGTCTCCAGTCAAAAAGCAAGGTTATCCAGTTGCTCCTCAGCCTTTCTGAGCTAGCAGGTTTTTACCCCGGCCTTTGACTCTTGAGTCTTGTTGATAAATAGAATGATAGAGACTTAATTTAAGCCCACATATTGCGACCATGGCAGAATCAGGCTTTTGAACCAGAAGCCCCAGCAGGCTGCTGACTGAGGGGCCATGGGGCCGCAGGGAATAATAAATATCAGTAGGATTCAAGTGCAGTTGCTAAACTGACAGAAAGCACCAGTCCACCACGATGGATGCTAAGGTCTAGGTGTCTTACCATCGCATCTATTTAATTATTCACAAATATGGACTCTAGAAGTTAAAATCCAAGATATCTGCAGAGTGATGCTCTCCTTGCCGACACTGAGGAAGAAATCTTCCTCATCCTTTTCCAGCTTCTGGTGGCTGAAGAAATTCATTGGCCTGTGGCGGTACGACTCTGACCTCTGTCACATGCCTTTCTTCCTTGCATGCCTGTCTTTTCTGTGTCCTCTTCTTCTCCTTAAAGGACACTAAGTGTTAAGTTTCAGGGCCACTCTGAGGCAATCTTAGTTCACTTGTATCTTCTACAAATCTTCTACATATCTTCAAGGCAGGTCACATTTTAAGGTTCTGTGTCTGTTGTATGCATGAATGTGGGGAGAGGAGCTTTTTACTGTTGCTTTATATGGGAAGTTCTGAATGTCAGTAAACATGGTGTACACTGATCCTGTGCTTGCTTCAAATGACCGCTCTGTTTTTTTTCATCAAAGGAAAATAAGATTTCACAGTTCAGAGTAAAACCTAAATATCAACATTTTCAAAGTTCTCCCAATGATTTTAATTTAACTCAAGGGTTGGCAATCACTGAGTTATATGAGTTGGGGTGTGGGGTGTGGTTCCATTGAGTTTGAAGACTTAAGACATTTTCCTATAGGCTCGTACTGAAAGTTTACAATGACTAGCTAGTGTTTCTAAGCTCTCAGACTTCCATACCATGAATCACCTTTCAACTCCTTCGTTCATCTCTCCACCCGTATATAGCACGGATAATAAAGCCCAAACCAATTATAACACCCCAAAATTATAAATGGAGACAAATAAAGTTAATCATTGAAGAACAGTTCATTATGTTTTCATCTTCAGTTGCTCTATGAAGGGGTTCTCAAACTCAAGTATATTAATAAAATAATCATTAAATTTTCACTAATATCTTCTTGGCAAGCTGTTAATATCATGGTACTTACAAACCAGCAGGGACATATTTTGGAGTAACAACTTTCTCTGTGCTGAACATGTAAAAATCAAAAGCAAAATGTTGAACATATTAAGAAAAAAGCCCCCAAGGCATTAAAAAATTAACACAACACACTCAATGCCAAAATGTCGTTCCACATATCAAATTAATAACTAATTTCATTATTTAAACACATACCGATATTACCAGAAATTATTATTAGCTAGAAAATGCTTGGATTTTTATATCCTTAGTATAGTGGTTTAATTTATTTTGATTTGACAATGTCTAATGCAAAAAGTAAGCACAGAGAGAACTTATTATTTCATTCAGTGTGTGGGAGTTCTCTTCAAAATAGCAGAACTTGACCTAAATTATTTAAGATTTATTTCATTTTTACAGATGTGTGTGTGTGTGTGTGTGTGTGTGTGGTGTTTCTGTTTATAGGAAATGTGCTTGTGTGTATAGGGGCCTACGGAGGCTAATAGAAGATGTTTTAATCCCATGGAACTGGAGTTACAGGCATTTATGAGCTGCCTGATTTGAGTGCTGGCAACTGAACTCTGGTCTTCTACAAGAAAAGACATTGCTTGTAACTTTTAAGCCATGATCTCTTTAGCCCCACTTTATCTAATTTAGATCAAAGGAAAACCCATGTGTTGTCGCTGTTTTAGAATACAGAAACTAAAATTCAGTGTATGGGTTAGACCTCAATCATAATACTAATTCGTTTTTGGATTTCATACTCATCTGGCCATGTCCTGATATCTAGGCAATATCTTTCTACAAATAGATCCAAGGGCTCTTTAAAGCTATTGTAATTTTCCCAAGATCGCAATAGTTAATATTGTCAAGGAACAAAGAAAGCATGTCTGAGCAAGATGATAAGGATGAATCTGAACAAGGCCATTCGGAGTCCATCACAGAAACTTTGTACAGCATTTGGTTAAAAACTATCGGGCTTTGTACCACCCGAGAAACACAGACAAATCTTCATTCTCATTTTTCACGTAATCTTCTCTGCACACCAGACTGTCTCTATTCCTTTATAGTTTGGAAGCTGATTCCTATTTGTGTTCCTCTTACATTTGTATCTCAGTGACTTTCCTGCTATTCCCATTGTCATGAGACCCCATCCCTGGGAAAGAAAAATAAACACTAGAGCCACTAAAAATAAAGCACACCTTTCTCTACTTCATCCTCTGAGGATTACTTCAGGTGGAAATGGCACACGGAGTATCATGCCCTTCTGGGAGGTTCTTCTGCCTTCATCCCCCTGGGAAGAACCATCCAGAGGCTGTGAGATACTGTGGTCCTGACAGCCTGGCTCTTGAAAGCCTCTGAAATCTCTCCTCACAGAAGAGTGGGGTTTAAGACCGATATTAACTTTGCTTTTGTCATCATCAGGGGCTAAAATAAGACCTACTATGTTGTTTGCTCACCATCAGATGAGATTTCTGACTTGGAAACTCTGAAACAGACATCCTAATAGACCAGCAATTCTCAGCCTGTGGTTTGTGACCTCTTAGGTGACAGGGCTCACCTAAGAACTTTGGAAGACACATATATTTACATTGCAATTCATAACAGTAGTGAAATTACAGTTATGAAGGAGTAACAAAAATAATTCCATGGTTAGGGTCACCACACCAGGAGGAACTGTGTCAAAGGGTCGCCAAGTTAGGAAGTCTGAGAACCACTCCTTTAGAAAGCCCTATCCTAGCATGGCTCATTTATTCTCTTCCATCACATCTCCGAGATAGCTCATAGTAAGAAATATTTCATTTAACACAATGTCCAGAGGGATTCAGAGAGAAAGTGAGGAAGGGCAGATGAACCAATGATTTGCTAAGGTTTGCCCAAAAAGTAAAAATGAATTTGAGGAACTAACTGTGAGCCTTCATCTATAGACCAAGCCTAAAACAGCTTGCCTCTATACTGCAATTTAGCTCCTAGAACTAACTAGGATTTTTGCCTTCTCTGTATCTAAGTTTGAGGAAAATACCTTTGAAACAGTTTAGCAAGAACAAAAAACAAAACAAACAACATCAAAAACCCCTACCAGATTTGAAGTTCAAATGACAAGAAAAAGTCTTTGTCACCTCACTCTTTTAACTGATACTGAGGGTTGCTGTGTGAGGCCAGTCATGGCCAAGTGTACTGGAGATAGTGGTTCTTCTTGTCTGATTTTGTTTTCCCTTCTTTTGTTTGCATTTGCAGCTCGGGTTAATTCTGGGTTCTGGCACAGCATTGTTTGTAAAGGTTTTATACAAACCTGATGAATCAAGCAATCAGAGAAGGATTTTTAATCCCCCAATTCCTGTAGAAACTGTGAGAAACAGAGTCCCAATCTCTCTGTTGGCCATGACTTGGCAGCATCGTTCATGGACAGCAGAGGATGTCACCAGGTTGAGCAGCTCTGTGTGGGTCTGTACCCCAAGCCGGGTGATTCAAACAGGACGGCTCTGGTTTTGGCAGAGGCTAATGTCAAGTCCCTCTACCACCACCAATCTAAACTTCCTAGTTTGTGCCATTGCTATAGTCATCTGAGATGCTAATTCAGACATAATCACCTGGCAAATTCTCAGGAGCACCTGATTGCAGGGGAGACCAATATTCACACCTCATTCAGTGGCTGTCTGAGAAAACTGCTACCATTTATTTGAATGTGAAATGTCCCTGTTGTGTTTGAATATTTGATAACTAGCTGGAGGCAGGTCTTAAGACTAGAAGCTGGAAGGAAGAGTGTCAGTGGTGAGAGCCTGGAGGATTCTTAGTCTAGCCCCATTTCCTGCCCACTCTCTACTTCCTCACTGGCTACAGGGCCACCAGCGGTCTCACTCCTGTGGCCATGCCTTTGCCACTACAAGGGACTGCATCCTTCTTAAATTGTGAGCCAGAACAACCCTTTCCCTCCTTCCTTAAGTTGCTTCTTGGGGAGTATTTGGTAACAGCCATGAACACTGAAATAAAATGACAATAACCTCAAGATAAGGAACGCAGATGTCTGAGAAACCGTTTTAGCGGTGCTGCAGAAACTTTGTTCCCTTTCTCAGCCCCTCCCCCTTTCCTCTTTCTCACAGGCTCCCGCTTCTTTCAAATGCAGAAACTGAAGGAGTAAGTATGCCTTGCCCTTCCCTCCAGACCCTGAGCCTTAGAGGAAATGCCAAAAGGAAGAAAGGAAACTGAGAAAATGAAGTTGCTTAAGCATCTTATATTTTAATGTCCTAGCATAAGAAGAAAATAATCCCGAGATTACAAGAAAGAAGATATCAGAGTATACATCATTTCTCCTCTATGTTCGAAATGCATATTTAGAATAAAGGGCAAAGAGCAGGGATGAACCAGGCAGGCAACACTCAGTTGGGAGCCTCTAAAGCAGTTTCCTAATGCTCCTGGCTATATTACTCCTTTGCATATCCATGCTTCTATGGCTCACACAACTAAAAAGCTTGCATTTCAACTGTATTGTGTTGAGAAATGTATTGTCTGGCACCTCAGAATGCTGTCTTATTTGAAATAGGATCTTTAAGAGGAAGTCATGTTGAAGCAGTGTGGACCTTCATCCAGTAAGTGATAGCCTTAGGAGAAGAGACTAGACACAGAGGAGATAGTCATGTAAAGAGGGAAAGATTGATGTAACTACAAACCCACAAAGGCCAAGAATTGGAGACAGCCACCTGATAGGTAAGACAAAGCAAGAGCAGGTTTGCTTTGCAGGCAGAGAGAACGAGCATGCAGTCTCCTTGATTTTGGTTGTAATACATAAGAAAGAAAAGCCCTGTAGCGTGCACAGACACATACACTCACACTTACACACAAGTGTACTCTCACATTTATGTGTACATGCACATGTGCCGTCACACACAGTTTTGCAAAGAGAAAGTGCTTCACTTTGGGATATGTCAACTCAGCATCACTTTCCACCATGGACTCCTGCGAGTACCAAAGATGACCTTTATGAGGGGTTAAGGACAGGACTCAGTGTGTAACAGAGAACAGGTGGTAACCAGCACCAGGGGATTCTTCTTGCTGGCTCTGTAACTGCACTGCTCGCCCCTTTAAACCCTGGGGTGTACTGAAGGGGACTATACACAACCTTCTGCTCTCCTCGGGGTCATAAGCCCTGGTGTGGGTATAGGGGTACAATTTCATCAACACAAAATAAGGAAAAATGACCCCCCCATCTTTTTGCCTCTGGAAAGACATCAGAATATTATTCCTCCTGCAGACTCTGGCACCGTGGTGTCCTGGAGACACTGACAGAAATGACAAAAGGGAGGTGAGGTGACCTTAGAGCCTGGAAAGAACCTTGTTGCTCTCCGAGGCACGTAGTGGGGTACATAGGCTGCTGGTTTCATTATGAGGAGGTTCTGTCAGAGCGCAGGTGATAGGCCAAAGCAGAAACTCTCAGAATACTGATTCCACTGTTTATCGAGCTACCTACGTGACTATCACTCATTCTGGTTATTTGATCTAACCTCTGTTCGTTTCCACAATGCCTCTATTAGATTAGTATCGTTATTGCCATTTTTATGGATAGAGAAACTGGAGAGGTGAAAGGTTAACTGAATGGCCTAAGTTCCTGCTGTTAATGAATGATGGAAATGCCTTCCAAACTCAGATATGACAGATTATAAATCTATGCACTTACCCCTGTGCTTTGTTTAAATTTTTAAAGATGTTTTAAACATCTCACTCTCTGGGAAAGTTCTGAGCAGGATTGCTCCTTGACCTCTGAGCTCACGCTGGCCAAGGCTGCTCAGATAACAATCTTGTTAGGATGGCAGCTGTCAGGAACCAGCTGGGGCTCTTCCAAATGAGCAGTGTCACCATTGCTTGAGAACTGAGGCTATGACACACAGAGAGAAAATCCCTAGGGCATGTACCACACACACACTTAGCAATGCATTTACACAAGCCCACACAATACTCATGATGACTATATATCCATGCATACACATGCACACATACAATCTTGAAGGCAGAAAATGCCCCCTTTGGGGATATGTCAATAAACCATTGTGGAAGGTTGGCACCTTTCTTGGCTTGTGCCCAGTGTTTGTAGCCCCTGATAAGGGCCCTTGTCTTTCCAGAGCGGGTTTCAATTTCCCTCTTTTTCACTCTTTGGTCAGACGCTTTAATCCCATTAGCTTCTTCTGGTCCCAAGTAATACTTTAATTCTCTGGTGGCTTAAATCTGTCCCTAGTAGCTTCTATGAATGGTGGCCAGCATTTACAAAGACGACCACAAAGACTGGACCATGCAATCTCCTCTAGTTTCTTTAGGCCACATGTAATATTTGCATGGAAGCAAATTTCCCTGGGAAGAATCCAATGCCTGGGATCCAGCTAATAGGTATGAGGTACATACCTGTGTGTGAAATGGGAGGAAGAACGGAAAGGCCTCTGCTCACAGGGCGTCAGCTGCTACCCCCCTTACAGTTACTCGATGTTTTCTGACTGTGCTTATAGAGTCTACCTGGGCTCAGCAAGGTATATCATCATTCCCATATATATTTCTAAATGCATATTTAAAATAAAGGACCAAAGGCAGAGATCTGGGGACAGGTCGGGGGCTGTGAAGCAGTTTCTTAAAGCTCTTGACTATATCACTTCTTTCTACATTGGTGCTGCTCTGGTCCCCACAGCTAAAAAGAACTCCTCTTTTGTTACTGTTCTGACTGTAGTGGTGCCCCATCTGGGATCTGAGAACGTTGTCTTCTTGGAAGCAGGGACTTTGCAGTTGTTATTACTTAAGAAGAGATTGTATTGAAGCACTGCAGACCTTACTCTAGTGAATGGTGTCCTGATTACCCTAAAGAGACACACTGGAGATTGTTCTATGAAGAGAGACAGACTGAGACAATGGGATCATGAAGTTGACAAAGACCAAAGGTTTTGGTAGGAGTGAGTCATGTCAAGGTCTCCCTTGCAGCCCTTGCAGAAGGAGGCTATAGACCGAGACCTTGACCTCGGTCTTCCTGCTTCTCGAATAGTGAGAGAAGCCATTTCTACTGTTTTAGCTGGCCTTAGACACCTACTGCAGCAGCTGATGAGAGAGGCTGGTGTGCTTAGAGGCTAGCATCCCTCTGCAGATTTGTAGGTGGAGGGGTTGTCTTAATTATTGTGGTGGAATGGAGTTTAGACTCAGGAAAGAGCAAAGAGACAGGATGGAGAAGGGTTAAGGGATGGGAGACTGGAAAGCGAGAAAGTGTAGCAGAATTTCACTTGTTTTGTTTTGTTTTTTTGTATTTCACTTGTATAAATAAAACTTGACTGAGGATCAGAAAAGCATAACAGCCACACTGGTCAACCTTATAGACCAGGAAGCAATAACACACACCTTTAATCCCAGTAGCAACACTAGCTTGCCATAGAAACCAGGCGGTAATTGTGCACGCCTTTGATCCCAGAACTAGAGAGGATTGTAAAACAGGAGGAGAATCTCATTCTGAAATTCCTGGAGTTAGGATCACCATTCAGACTGAGGTTGAGGTAAGAGCCAGCAGATGGCTGCCTTGCTTTTCGGATCTTCAGGTTGAACTCCAGGTTTGGTCTCTGAGCTTTTAGTAATCATGCATCAGGGAAGCACCAGATCCACAGAAGCGAAGGACTGGGTTTGCAAGAATGCACTGTCTCCAAGAAGAGGGCAGAGGGAATTAGTCTCTTAATGCTTCCTGTGTCATATGAGTATTCTTTCTATTTTGTGTATGTCAGACACACACACGTAAGTGAAGGATCCCTAGTGAAGTAGATGGTGTGAAGAACTCGGTGTTTCTACAAAGAGGATGTGCCAAAGGGATTGACGAGAGAAGGCCAGGAAGAAACTGTGCATCGTAAGTGAATAATTAACTCTTGGCATCAAAATGTGAGGAACACAATAAAGACGAATTATCACAAATTATCATGAAGTTGACAAAGACCAAAGGTTTTGGTAGGAGTGAGTCATGTCAAGGTCTCCCTTGCAGCCCTTGCAGAAGGAGGCTATTCTGAGATTTCTCCCATGGGCTCTTGTGTTTGAACACTTGACCCCACCTGGTGGCATTGTGTTGGAAAGTTGTGGGAACTTTAGGCGATGGGCCTTCCCTGGAGGAAGTGTGCCACTGAGGGTGTTGATGACGTTTAATAGCCTGGCTCTATTTCCTGATTGCTCCATGTTTCATATGTGTGGATACAGTAGGACCAGCTACCTCCAACGCCCACTGCCATTCCTTCCCTGACATCGCGGACTGAATTCCTTCTCAAGCCAACAGCCGAAAGAAACCCTTTGTTCGTGAAGTTGCTTTTGTCAGATGTTTTATTGTAGCAAAGAAAAAGGCAGCATATGTTAAAGCCCCTTGATCCCCACTGCGCTGCCTCTAAACATAGAAATATTTTTAACAGCTTCCTACTTGAGCTTCAGAAGAAGAGGGGTCTCTTAAAAATGAGCATAGTCCACTCATGGAATAGCTTATATTTCCCCTTCCCAGGGAGATCTGGGTGTGCCCCCACAAACTCTCCTTGTCACCTAGTTCTCTGGGGCTGTGGATTGGAGCACAGTTGTCCCTTATTTTACAGCAGCATCCACTTAGGAGTGAGTACTTACCATGTTTGTCTTTCTCCGTCTGGGTTACCTCACTCAGGATGGTTTCTCTGGTTCCATCCATTTGCCTTCAAATTTCCCGGCGTTCATGTTTTTAACAGCTGACTAATCCTGCATTGTGTAAATGTGCCAGAATTGTGGAGCTTGGTCCTGTCATGGGACTCCAAACAGGGGGAACAGGGGCTGTTTCCAACTCTTTTACTGACTCTTGGGACCCTACTTCTTATACTGGATCACCTTGCCCAGCTTTAATACATGGGAGGTATAAGCACTTCTTATTGCAACTTGATATTCCACATTTTATTGATGCTCGTAGGAGACCTGCCCTTTCCTGGATGGAGAAGGAAGAAGAGGGAGTTGGGGCTGGAAGGGGGAGTGGGGAAGATGGACTGGGAGGGAGGATGGGGGCAGATGCTACGGCTGGAAAGTAAAATAAATAGATGAAAAAAAAACCAAAAGAAAAGATGAGTATGGTCACATAGGCTTTGAGAGGAATACGATCCCTAGAAGTTGACAATGGGGTATGGCTTTAGGGAGGAAGGAGACAGAAAGAATGAATGATACATTCCTAGATTATAGAAAATTGTGTTCCCTCAGTCACACTGAGAAGAAAATTTTATAAACCCAAGAGGAAAATAAGAAGGACAGCATGCACCTGGAGACAGGAGGCAAAGCCTTCTGGAGCAGGAGGCTAAAGGTCCTCAGGAATTGGTAAGATGGAGTAAAAATGGAGATGATTCATCTAAGTGGCGTGGTGAGGAGACCGAAGTTTCGCAGAGGAAATGGCCTCTTTAGATGAGTGCCGTAAAGATTCGGAAATCACGAGTGCTCTTTCTATGTCTGCCTGTGTGCAGAGGTGAATTTTGAGTTTCAAATGTTGGTAAAAAGCTGGTCAGAATTAAGGAATATCTATCACAGGATGTGGCACTTCAAACCCTAGTTTCTAAGGTGGGTTATAATAATAAAAATTTAAAAAACATTCTGTTTAGTATCCATACATGCGTATAGTATGTTTTGATGAAATACCTCCTCCATACTCTCACTTTCAGTTTCTCTGCTATCACTTCCCTTCCCAACATCATGTTCTCTCTCTCTCTCTCTCTCTCTCTCTCTCTCTCTCTCTCTCTCTCTCTCAAAATAACCAATGAATACATTTATTGCTGTCTATATGTGTGTGGTGTGGTACCATCTACTGGAGCATGGGTAGCCTTTCTGGACTAGTGTCTCTGAAGAAAACCGACCCTCTCTCGGCTAGCAGCCCTCAGCTAGGGGAGGGATTTCATGAGTCCCTCCCATCTGGAAGCTGGGATTTGATGGACTTGATTTTGTGTGTGTGTTGTGTATGCTAGCCCTGGCCACTGCAGAAACAATATTTGCACGACGCACTAACCCTTCAAGATTCAAGGGTTAGTTTCCTGAAAGGTTCTCTCAGTTTATCCATGTTCACTAAAGATGAAGACAATTTCCTGATACTAAATCAGGAAATGATTCTTCGTGATCCTGGCCCGCTTGAGTGCCTGTCTCTGGATTTACTCTGTGTTTGTTAGCTTTCCATTGCAATAGCAAAACCCCTGGATAGACGGTGAAAACCATGAAAACTAATGAATGAGATGAAATGAAAAACAAACCCATGAACTTCAACAGAGGAAAGGTTTGTTTTCTAGCTTTAGAGTTTTCAGTCTGTAGTCAGTTTTCACCGTGCGGGGAGATTATGGTGTAATGGGGGAGCTTGTGGCATGAGGCTACCCTTAACTTGTGGAGAGGAAGCAGGACAGAGAGTAAAAGATCTGGGACCCACAGTAGCCTTTGAGAACACATTTCCAAGGACGAGAGGCCTCTTCATCAACTCCACTTCCTACAAGAAGTACCAGTTGCCGAAAAGTGTCACAGACTGGGTACCAAGCCTTTAACATATAGGCCTTGGGGGTCATTACAGATCCAAACTCCATAGCCTCTTTGTCACTGAGTCATCCTGTTCTCTCATCTCTAGGGCTGGAGATCACTGCCAGAGTAAGTTTCTCACAACATGGGATATTCCAGCAGCCCTGAATCTAGGTTCTGAGGGTTTCTTATCACCTCTAATCACTTTGAGGAAAGAATCACAATAATCTCAGTTTCTCACCATTGCGGCCACCCCAGGGCACTTGTGAGTCCTGCAGCAACAAGACTCATTGAATTACTTGTTAATAATCGGTTTTCCAAACAGATTCTGCTGAAATATTGTATGTATTGATATTAATGTATAACATTACGGACAGATGTCACCCAGGGAGTAGAATCAAGGCAAAAGCCACCCATGAAAGGAAGAAAGATCATGGATGGTCAAAATTGGTTTGCGACTTGACAAGATCTAGAATCAACTTGGAGACAAACTCCTGGGTGTGTCTGTGTGGGATTTATCTAGGTTGGGCTAGTTAAGTTTGTGAGACTCGTCTGAAGATGGAGTGCTGGAACCTTGGGCTGAATAAAAATAAGAAAGCAGGATGGCCAGCAGCCTTCACTGCTCTCTGATTGCTGACCGTGGTTGCACCATAGCGAGCTACCTCCTGTTGTTCACTGTGACTTCCCTGGCACTCTGGAACCGAAAACCAAAATAAGCCCTCCTTCACAAGGCTTTTGTCCGTTTGCTTGTTTTATCTTTGTTTGTTTGTTTTAAAATAAGAAAAACAAACCAACTACTCACAAGATACCAGCACTATGGTGCTTGTCTGACCTCTGAATTAGGTTTTTATTTTGTAAATGAAGATTTTGCACATAACTGCACTTTATAGAATTTTTGCAGATAACCACATTTTATAGACAAAAAGGCCTGAAGCCAAGCACTGTGTTATGCAAATATCATCCTTGCACTTATTGGTAGTAATGCTACCTTTCCTTCAAGAGCAGAACATGTTCTAAAGCTCCTTTTGGTTTCCTTCTGTGTGACTGTTCTTGCTTTTTAGTGCCCTGTATGACTGAGAGTCTTACTTCATAAAACACAAGCGGGTGTAGCTATTGGACTTTATGCTTTCATTAAATCGAAGGAAAATCCTGTTAGCGTTCCATCACTATATCAAAATACCAAAGATAATTAACTTACGAAGAGAAAACATTTACTTTGGCTCACAGCTCTGGTCTATAACTGAGTGATGCTGTTGCTTTGGACCTCTGGGAGCACTGGAGCAGAAGAAAAAGGAAGGTACTGGGTTCCACATTTCCCTTGAGGGGCAAGCCTGCAAAGACCTAAGGGCATTCTGCAAGGCCAGATTTGGATACTTCAACATCTCCAAAGACTATGTCTTTTTATTTAGGCAAATAAATGCTCTTCAGATTTTGTATGACATCTGGAGACATTCATAAGTCATGTATCAGGTTGTAGGGAGAATTTAGTAAGTCGTTTTGTTTTAATGTTTCTAATTGAAATAGAATTACATCATTCCCCTCTACTTTTTCTCCCCCTAGCTCCTCCCAACTACCCTCTCTCAAACTCCTCCCATGCCCTCCTCAAGTTGATAGTCTTTTTTTCTTTGATTCTTTTTGTTATGTATATATAAATTTATACATGTAACCTGCTGAGTCCATTTTTGTTGTAGCCATTGAGAATGCCTGTTGGTGGTATAATATCCTATAATATAGAATAAATGTAGATATATAGAATAAATATAAATAAATAGAATAAGTCCTATAATATAGAATGCATTATTTCATGTACACATGCTTGTATATACAAACATGAGTAAATTTAAGAATATGTTAATTGACTGTTATGGCAACCACTTCACAATGTATGCGCTAATCAACTCACTGTGCTAGGAATCTTATTTAAATAACACTTCTCTATATGCAAAAAAAGAAAAGAAGTGTTTTATTTTGAAACAACCAGAGACAGGAAATTTCAATAACGAATTTATGGAACAGTCCTATGAATGTTTCATCCAGTTTTCTCATAGTGGTGACATATATTAATATGAAACAGTCTTAAAGTGAGTAAATTGATGTCAATATAATCTTTTCCTTGAAGTTTCATTTTTATTTTCATTTGTGTGTGTGTGTGTGTGTGTCTGTGTGAAAGCACAACAACTGTGTGTGGGTATCTGTGGGAGCCAGAGACGGTGTTGGGTTTCCTGGAGCTGCAGTCACAGGCAATTCTAAGCTGAAAGAATAGCAAGTGCTCCTAACCACTGAGCCATCACTCCAGCACCAAATACAGTCTTCCTAGTTCATTTTCACCCTGGCTTTTCTTGTGCGGCTCCCACACCAAGTTATACACATCTCTAGGGAAGGTTTTTGTTTTTATCACAAGTGGATGAATAGAGTTAGCTGTCCGTTTGTTTGATTATTTAGATGCTGGAGGAAATAGCTCTCCTCTGGGCAAAGCTATTAGTTCTCATGGTGGGACACATGTATTGCTGGACCCAGTGAGGAATTCCCAAGTTAAATTTGTGTTTAAGTTTTGATTCAGACCAACCCTATATTCCATTATTTTTTCTCATATCCATTTATACCATTCATGACCATTGCCCACTGGTCCAGTTCTCAGAGCTAATGCCTAAGCATATTGGATGATTGCTACCCTGTGCCCAAGGAGACATATACACCATTTAAACACCCTGCTATTTATGACAATGAAAGGCACCATGTAAATAAATGTCCTCATTCTCCATAGGTCCTCGGAGATCCATACAGGTAACACAAATTCAAAAGCCCCACTGGTAGCATTAGGCAGACGGGTGTTTCCTTTGCAGTGACCGAGCTGAACGTCTGCAGGCAGCGTGCCATCCACTCCTGATTTTGAATGTCTTTTTCCATTTTGCCTGTAGTCCATGGACTGCGAGCCCTGGTGCTGACTCTTCGATGAGAAAAAAGCAGACGAGGCATGTTGTTGTACAGAATGGAGGGCTTAGATGGAGTGTAATCTCTGAAATGGAGGTGGCTGTTTTAAGTAATGAGTTGTCAGTAATGCTCTCTGGGTACAAAGCAGTTTTGTGTCATTTTTCAGACTCCAAACTTCAAGACACTTGCAAGAACTTAAGGTAGATTTAGCCGCGCGCTAGAACGTCTTAGCTAAAGTAGTCCCAGTCGTGGCCTAAATGCTATATGTTTGTTTTTTCCCCGCCTAGAATATTAATTTTGCCTGGTGGTGAATGGTGTCCTGCCTGCTGGATGAGAAACAAAGTCTAGTTTGAAGATGGGAGGAATTTGGGTGTGGACTCACAGCTCCCAGTACCTGCTCATCGCCTTCGTCACTCAGAAATGATCTTCTTTTCTACACCATTCCTCCAAATTCAGATTTCTTCAAGCACTGCACAGGGACAGCTCTCCTCTGCAACCTCCATGCCTCGCTCTGCTTGCATGAGTCTGGTGTTTCAAATCCCAATCACAAGTGCGAAGCATGTGTCACTTTTCTGTGCCTGGTATTGTCACTTAGCATAACTTTTTCCATGTTTGTGTTCTTTTTTTTTTTGTTT
>JAQHUG010000112.1:4512904-4537482 GCA_028555095.1 Dicrostonyx torquatus
GCTAATAACCCTCTTTTTAGAAAATATTTGATTCTATTGTTTAACCTTGGGATGAAGAAATAGTCTCTTACACTTCATGCGCAATTTCTCGGGGAAAGCACAGCATTTAGCTCCTCACACATGCTGTAGATGTAAGCGAGCGCTGTGGCTCTGGCGAAGAGGCGTGGGGTCTTCTCTCTGCATAGCTGTCCCTCTGAGAGCACTAGTATCTAAGATTTATGAAGAACTCGAGCGAGTGTTAAGAAGCAGGGTAGTAGAGATTTCCAGATTTAAAAATGTAGAGTACTGGTGAGGCCGTGACAAACAATTTTTAATGGGGAAGAGGAAGGAAAACCACAGACAAAATTGGTGTTTTAGATTTAGCCACTGCTTTCATTTGCTAACCTCTGGCCCCATTTTGTCTACACATTCTAAAGTGGAGGCTGTATGAGATGATAACTTACAATAACGTATTGATAGACTACTCCACAGGCATCGTGAGAGCAATCGTTACCACATCTATCATGAGTCGAGGCAGGTGAGTTAGTGTGCCGGGGACATTTTGGATCTATTCAAGGCTGCATTTTAATGCCGCGTTTGCCACGGGAAAAGCATAAAGGAAGAATAACATGGGTTTCTAACCATACATACCATAACACACATCTGCAATCAAAAGCAATCCCTCTTTTGATGATGAGGGTGATTTTCTGGGCATTATTTTCAATCCTTTGTTGAAACAAGTACCCGTCTCTCCATTAACCTTCTCGGGGAAGGGACATCACCCCGACAATTTAAGCCTCATCTTAGAGCCTTCTGTGTAATTTACACATTTCAAGTTTTCTAATGGGCTCTTTGTATCAAAACCACGATTGGCAGAAAAATCTTCCTTTGAATCTTCATCTTGAAAGCGATGTTGAAAGGAGTGTGTGAAGTTCTCCACAGCTATTATTAAGGGGAAGGCTACATTAAACCGTGACGAAATTAAGTGGAGTATACTTTCGAGAGACAGGGTTCCACGGAGAAATATAATGACAAAGAGGACATAAAATGCAAATTCAAACATTCTTTTCCCTTGCAGCCTTTGCAGATTAATGCCAAGAAAATACATTGCACGCCGAAGAAATATCCATGTAATGGAGTGAGGGTTTCTGATATTACATAACAGGTGATGTGATTTTCCATTTTATTGTTTGCTTGTTCAGTCCTATAATTTACTCAGAGGAACCCTGGGGGATAGAATGATCTAGTGCTTCTAGAAGCCTTTCCCAACATGGCTGTTTTCTTCACCATTTAAACAAGGGTCATCTTTATTGAGGAATATTCTATAGGCAATAACCTAGGAACACCCACGCTTCTTTTCTTATGTCTAGGGCTCATAATATCCAAGTTGGTTATTTCCGTTCTGCAGTGCTGGGCATTGAACCCAGGACTTTGCACGGTCTGGGTTAGCCTTTACCATTGAGCTGCATCGCTGGCTCCTCTCTTGGGAGTTGAAATTGTTTCTGGGACATTAATAAGTAATCAAGGGTTAGAATAATCAATAAGTAATGCTATGGAAGCAGAGCAAAATACTGTTCATGCCCTGCTTCTGTAAAAGAAGTTTTATCTGAACATTGACTGGCTCACTTGTTTACGGGTCTATGGCTGCTCTCAGACTCCAGGAACATGGCTTAGTATGTGTCAGGAAAACTGCATGGCCCACAAAGCTCAAAGCACTTACTGCATGACCCTTTGTAGAAATGTTTGCTGCGATCTAATCTCTGCTATTAAAATTACTGACATAAGAAGATATTTCATTATGGCCCAAGTAGGAAGGAGCAAAGCCGCAGGTTTCTGCTAACGGCAGATTCCCAGCTCTTAGCTGCCCTTTATTGGTGCCAGACGAAGGAGGGGTGTCTAGCAGTGAGGTGTTGCATTTAAAGTGGACTGTATGTCTGCAAAGACTTTATTACACAAAAGACTCTGGCCGCAGAAGACAGGAATATTTAAAAACACATTTGTCTGAGGAGTGACAGAAACATGACATTAAAGGTCCTTTAAGAAGCAAGTGGGTTCTGCTAGGAAGATACAATTCATTTAAATGTTTAATCTGACTTACTTCTCCAGGTAGATAAGTGAGCCTTTTACGATTTTATTTTCATTCCCGTTTAAAGGGCAGGGGATATTTCTCTTCATGAGTTATTTAACGGGCAGCATTTCCTTTCGTTCACTGCCTTTCAGATAAAATGTGGCTGTGCCTTTCCACAGTGGATTTCCTTTCGCTTTGTGGTTGCATGGGATGTGTCCACTAAACGTATAACTGAAGCCTGATTTGTTGCTATTTCATCATTATTTCATTTATGGATGTAGCACTCATATATCCACTCAGTGTTGTATAGTGTATGAAATCACCACACACCTTTTTTCTTCTGGCTTTACGGGTTGCTTCTTAGTCTCCTGTGTTGACTACACGCCACCTCCCACGCTCCCTATTGCTCAGGAATATTGACATTATTTTTGTTGTTGTTACCACTAATCCTTTCATGACCTCATATGTGGTTGACTTTAAAATTCTTTTGCCAGGCTTGAGAGATGGCTCATCAGTCAAGAGCACACACTGCTCTTGCAGAGAACCTGAGTTTGCTTCTCAGCACCCAGGTTGCGCAGCTCACTATTACCCATAATTCTAGCTCCAAGGGATCTACCATCTCTAGTGTCTGTGAGCATCTGTACTCATGTGCACATAGCCACTCACAGGTATACAAATACACACAAAATAAAAGGTAATAACATATGAAAAGAATTTCTCAACATTTTTTTCTCTCTCTCTGTGGCGTATGCATGTTTATATATTGGTGAATGTATGCACATGTGAGAAAAAAACCAGAGGTTAGTATCAGTGTCTTTCTCTATTGTCCTCCTTATTATGTTTATAGTGTTTGAAATTATAATATAATTGCACCATTTTCCCTTCTCTTCCCTCATTTCAACCTTTCTCATGTAACCCTGCCACTTTTCTCTCTCAAATTCTTCTTGTCCTTTAATTATTCTCTCTCTCTCTCTCTCTCTCTCTCTCTCTCTCTCTCAGCTGTCTGTCTCTCTCTCTCACACACACACATAAAACCCGAATGAATTCAACCTGCCTGCTCACTATGATGTTACTTGTGTATATTATTTCTGCTGACCACGTGGTATTGAATAACTGATGGGGGGAGTATTCTTCCCTAAGGAAGATTTCTCGCATTCTCACTTCCCATTTTACTTTGTCTAGGGTTGAGGCCCTGTAAAATTGGCGCCTTCCCCATTAGCATGCTCATTGGTGTCATCATTGTTCAGGTCTTGTTTAGGCAGCCTGTTGGTGAGACTTTACGTGTCTAGCCTCTTTGGGAGAGACAGGATCATAGGAAATATCTTGTTCCTCCCTTACAATCTTTCTTTCCCACTTCCACAATGATTCCCGAGTCTCTGGTGAATGAATTATGATATACATAACTTTTGAGATGGAGTACCACACAATCTCTTGTTCTCTGCATTTTTATCAGTTGTGGTTTTGTATAATGGTCTCCATCTGTTGCAAAGAGAGGCTTGTTTAATGAGGAGTGAGAACTACAATTCTTTGTGGGTATAAGAATAAATATTTAGAATGTAGTTAGCAATTATGCTGGTTGAGCAAAGCAGTGGCTGTAGGCTTTCCTCATGAGCCTCAGGCAGTTTGCTGGGTTTCCAGGAGCAGGCCTGATTTCCATCTTGTTGAGCAGACAGACCTTAAGACCAATTAGCGAGCTGGTGGTTACCACAAAGTTATGTATGCCATTATTATTGCACCCTTAGGGTTATCAAGCCTTGCTGACCATTGTTGTGATCATATTATGTTTTGAGACAAGGTAACTCTAAACGAATCTGCAGCTCACTGATTCAGTTAGACTGGATGGCCAGCAAATCCCAGGGATTCCTGCTGTCTCCGCCTCTCCAGTGCTGAGATTACAAGCATGTGCTGCCTCACCTAGCTTATTATTTGGGTGCGGGGGATTTGAACTCAGATCTTCATGCTTCCAAGTAAACAACTTTAACATCTGAGCCATTTCTCCAGCCCTGACTTTAAAAATCTTTTATTTTCACATAAAAAAGATTTTACTTGTATTTTTAAGTTATGTGCATGTTCGTGTGTCTGAATGGTTATGTGCATATTGCAGGTGTCATGGAGATCAGAAGAGGGTGTTAGACTTTGGAACTGGAGTAACAAGTGGTTATGAGTGACCCAAAATGAATACTGATAACGAAACTCAGATCTTCTGTAGGAGCAATATGTGCTCTTGACCAATGAAACATCTTCTTACCCTGGCTTTAATCATCTACTAAAGAGTCACAATTTTGCCCTTTGACTGCAGCAGGCCCTTGGAGAGGGCTTCTAATCCAGCCATCTGACCCAGAGGAAATTTTGCACGATGGATGGAGATAGGAGGCAGAGACCCACATTCACATGAGAGCGAGGGACTGAGCTCCCAAGGTCCAGTCAAAGAGCAGAAGGAAGTAGAAGATGAGCAAGGAAGTCAGGACTGCGAGGGACTGGCCCATCAACTGAGACAGTGTGACTGATCTATTGAGAGTTCATCAAATCCAACGGGACCAGGACTGAATGAGCATATGACTAAACCAGACTCTCTGAATGTGGCTGCCAAGGGGGACTGACTGAGAAGCTAATGATAATGGCACTGGGACCTATCTCTTCTGCATGTATTGGCTTTTTGGGAACCTATTCTATATGGATACACACCTTCTTAGACCGGGATGGAGGGGGGAGGGCCTTGGGCTTCCCACAGGGCAGGGTATCCTTCCCCATCTTAAGGAAGCAGGGGGAGGGAAGTGGGAGAGTGGGGGAGTGGGAGGGCCTAGGATAAGGAGAGGAAGTGTAAATTTTTCTTTGAACAATAAAGAAAAGAAAAGGAAAAAAATCAAATAAATGGATATATCAGGAAAAAAGAAATATAAATGGTCAAAATATTTAAAAAAAAAAAAGAAAAAAAAGAGTCACAATTTTATAGGGGCAGTCTGACACAGCTTCCCTTGTGGCTTGCTCCTTGAAACATGACAGAGGCAATGAAGAGAATGAAGAAATGACAGACACTGTAGGAACGACAAACACACATACAGAAAAGCTGAGTCAGGTGGGCTGTCCTCCCTCTGATGGAGGGGACAACTACACAAGAAGGCAGAACCTCAGCATGCCTGTTACACACAGCACAGAGCTAGCAGTTAGCTCACTTCCATAGGAGGTCTCTTTAGGGGAGGGGGAGTAGTCTCAGGTTGCAGTTGGGGAGGGGTGCTGGGGTTGCTAGTTCCTACCTACACTGCCAACGTCTGCACATGGGCCACAGGAAGATTTTACCAGTTTCCCTTAGTTTGACCCACCGAAAGATTTGCCAACTCCCATGAGTCTGAGACATTGATTTTTAGCAATAATAAGCATCTGTTTAGTGCTTCATTGGCTCCTTGAGCATTCACTCATGGTTTCCTTTGCTCCCCGGAGTCTGGCACTGTCTACCTTTCTATTCTTATGTGTGCAACTTATTTCTGCTGACCACTTGGTATTGACCCCCCTTGGTAATTGGGGGGGGGCTCTTCTCTAAGGAAGATTTCTGCCACTCTCACTTCCCATTTTACTTTGTATGGGGTTGAGGCCTACATCTCCACATATGTTCACATATGTGTTCACATATGCGGCACATCTCCCACACTGGGCTCTCAATTGGGGGTGGTTTATATTTTGAACCCATCTGGTTTGGTCCGAAGGTATAGCTGTGTAGTTTTTTGGAGATTCCTCTGAGGGTGTTTCCGGATGTGGGAAACATTTCTATTGGTAGACTTTGAGTAAAGCTTATTTCTCTCCCTACAATATTAAGACCTCATACATCAGTTAAAGGCCTGGATGGAATATAAGTTGAATTTCTTCCCTCCTAAGTAATCAGGTGCTCTTTGGACCAGAACTGGACTATCACTTTTGTAGGACTTATCACATCAACTGGAATGTAAGCCTGTGTCAATGAGCTAATTTGTTAAAATAAAGCTTTTTCTACACACCACACACACACACACACACACACACACACACACACACACACACACACCGTATCGGCACTGTTTGCCTGGAGACTGTGTAATGTGTGGAACTTTTCTTTCAGATACATACATCCTGTAGTTTTCCTGACACAGTTAGGCTTCCATGTTCCCAGGTCAAAACCCTTGAAGTTATCCTTTAATGTGTTTATTTTCTCCTGTTCCATGATCAACCCACCATCTTCTGCTTTACTAGTCTGCCCCTCTCCTCTCCATCACTATAACCAACCTTGGTCAGGAGCACTGGCACTTCTCTTGGCCCCTGGTTCTTCTCACTGGCCTCTGTGCTTGTACCGTGGTCCCACACTGTTCGATCTTGTGGTACCCATTGCTATCACATGAAGGCTTTACATCAGTGGAAAACTTTCCAACAACTGTTGCTTCACTTGTGTTAAAAGCCAGTATTCCTAAACAGTTAGGCACACCCTCCAGGCAATTCCAGGGTGACTCTGTCTCAGAATCTCTGTATTTTGTGTTCTTAGTACTAAGACTATTCTTTCCTCACGCAATTCAAGCAATTTCTCGGACACTGTTTTTTTTTTTTTTAAAGTTTTTTTTTGTCTACCTACCAAATTTAAAATTGCTTCTTTCCCATGCAATCTGTCCCCTCCCCCTCCCCCATTACTCTTTATGTTTCTGGTAATTATTGAATAAATGTCTTCAACTGACTGCTATTTGCATATTTTTGCATGGTGTTGGGACTACAAAATTATTGTAAACCGTGATTCTTACATAGTTTATGATCTGGTTATGCTTCTGTAAATTTGTCTAGAGCATGGCAATGTGAGAAAGCTTTTCCCGCCCGGAAGGAAAGGAATCAAATACACACACTCAACTGGAATAATTACACATCAGTCAAGCAGTGCTTGATCCACTCCAAAAAAAAAAAAAAGTAACTAGAGTTCAAATAATCAGATTGAGATGAAAAATCATGAATGACAAAGACAAATGGCAGGTTGCTTTGGGGTTCTAAGGAGACTAATTAGAAAAAGGGCAGGGTGGAGCACAAACTTGGACTAGTTCAAGGGTTTGGAGACCATCCCTTGTGCCTTTGTCACAACTGGTTCAGGGCACAAGGATCTAACTCATACCCTTGCCTTCCTTAGAGACATGCACCAGTAGGACTGAAAGATGGCTCAGGGCTTCAGTGCATACTGTCCTTCTAGGGACTGAATGGCCTTCCTGGAACTCACATTCGGTAGCTCATAGCCACCTATAAGGCCAGGATCTGATGCCCTCTTCTGGTCTCCAAGGGCATTGCACTCGCATGCACATACATACATACATACATACACATAATTTCAAAAATAAAATCTATTTTAAAGGATTGTGCGTTGCTAGCACCATCATCGGCATAGCTACTAACCAGAGATTCCGTCTCCCTTCAGTCTTCTGTGTCAAGGGACAGTGATGGATTGGAAGGCTGGGGAAACATTAGAAATGACAGTGTGGAATGACAGTGGCTTAGAACAGAAAGAGGAGTAATGGAAAAGAAAATAGTGGGTATATGAGATAGCGGAGAGCATGGTGCATCATAATGTCAGAGGAGTTTTTTTGGTTCTATATTATTGAAAGAAAGGGTGACAGTGGAATGGAGAAGGGGAGATGGCTTATGTGTGGTTTGGATGTGATCCTGGGTGACATATGAAAAAGGTCAAAGTGACCATAGACCAATCGAGCTAATTGAGCATAATCATACTTTGAGAGCAATATGATTATGAATATGATTATGTCTTAAGAGTACAGTCCAAAGGCACATGCACGCGTGTGTGCATGTACAAGTGTGTGTGGATGAGAGTGCATGCAGATTCATGGGGGGAAGTGGGAATGGGGGTAAAGATTTATGTGGGGAACAGCAGGTAGGGGTGCAGATTCATGTCAGGTTCAGTGGACGTTGGGGGTGCATATTAATATGTGCATATGTGTGTGTGAGCGCATGCAGAGGCCTTAAGCAGCAAGGTTTCCATAGAATGACGTCATAGAAACCCCAGGCCATGAATTTGGCATCTAGGGAGAGTGAAGAAAGTGTTAACTTTCAGAGGAGGCCTGGCGATTTCTGTGAAACATGGACCTCGCCATTCAGGTTGGACTAAGTGTAACAGTGAGACAGGAAATGATTCTGCTAGGGCCATTTAGTCACCCCATGGCAGCGGTGGGAACGGAGCAGAGCTCCCTATTACCCAATCCAGGAGGCCCCGTCCTGCACAGGTGTGTGCTCCAAGACTTGCTGTGAGGGGTGTGATTTTTATCCTCGGCTCTCAGAAGATGAGGACTGGTTCACCAGGCAGCCAGCGGAGGTCATTGATTTTTTTCTCTTAGAAGCACGGGGCCTTCTTTGCAGCTGGAAGGAAATGGAAACTTGAGTCCCATCATCACTCTGAATAACTGAAAATCTCTGGTGGATTTTCTCAGCAGATGGGGCATTTATGTCCATATTCTCACTGTAATGCAGGCGAGCATCATAAACGTAGCTCTGACACTTCCGTTCCTCCTCCCCTTTCCTCCCTCCATCCTGCCTCCTTAACTTATAGCATACGGGGGAGGCGGTACGGTGAGCTCAGTCATCTGAATTGCCCCAAAGTGATCACTTGGAGAAAGGAAATGAAAGGGAGAATACATCTACACCCTTCTTTTTGGCCTTCTTTCTGTCCTTCAGTTCAACTGAACTCCTGTCTCCTTTCATGTTTTGATTAATTTGCCCAAGAACAGACAGAGAGCGCTTCTCTCTGGAACCCAGATGTGAGGGTGTTCCCTTGATTCTACTTAGACACTAGACTCACGGCCTTCCCAGGTCCCACATGAGCCCCTCATCCAACACCCCAGACATCAACAAGTGACGTTTATTTTACCGAGTCTTCCTAGAGAAACAAGGGACAAACAATGCATGTATCTTCCACTGGGAAATCGATGTACAATTACTGGAAGACATTCCGTGCCTTTCCTTCTTCCTCTGTCTTCCAGGAATCCTCTTTTGGGTGTCCTTCAGTTTTACACTCTTCCAAGTCATAGTTTAGGCCCTCTTAAATATCCTTCTGTTGGTGAAATAACATGTTCTCACCCCCTCCCCAATTTTCAGCCTCATATTTACTATGGCTGTTTGAGTGAGAATAGCTCCCTTAGGCTCATATGTTGGAATGTCTGTTCCTCCATTGATAGAACAGTTTAAAAAGGATTAGGGGGTGTGTCACTGGGGGTGGAATTTGGTTTTGTTTTGTTTTTTATAAGACTCTTGCCATTCTTAGTGTGCTCTCTGCCTCCTGATTAACTGTCAAGATGTGGGTTCTCCAGCGTTCTGTAGTCAGCGTGTCTTCACTCTGCCACCATGGTCTCTAATCCTCTGGACCATAAGCCCAGTCAAAAGCTTTCTCTTCTACGTTGCCCTGTTAAAGGTGTTTGATCACAGCAACAGAAAAACGACTGGTCCACTGGACATTGCTGTCATCAGCAGTGGATATTCCTAGAGGCTGACCTCTCTGGAAGAGTTATAATGGTATATTATTCGTGTTTTAATGAGTAAAGCTTGCCTGAAGACCAGTGCAAAGCAGCCACATTACTCAGCCATGTAGGCTGGCAGTGCTTGCACACACCTTTAATCCCAGCAGTCATGTTAGTTAGTCACAGAGGCTGGGTGGTGATGGTGCATGCCACTAATCCCAGCACTAGAGAGGAATTTAAGATGGGAGGAGACAGGCTCAGAGCTCAGTATGCAGTTGCCCAGCCTTTGTAGAGGGTAAGACTTCTCTAATGACGTGGCTATTATGCTTCTCTGATTTTCAGCTTGAACCTCAATATCTGTCTGTGGTTTTTTTATTAATCGTGCTACACAGGGTTACAAATAACATTCTTTTAATCTGAGGATTGGATATTGAATCTCAAAATCTCTTGGGAAGGCTCACACATTAGTGGCAAACCTTTGTCACTAGACTTGTGTCAGAGTCACACTCTTACTTTTTTAATCTAGAGAAGCAATGGGAAAGGGAGGAAAATATGGTCATTTGGTCCTGGTGGAAAATGATGTTCGTGAGAAAAGCAATTATTAAAGTTTAGGTGCTTAGAGTTTGTTTCAATGAGAAAACAGAGGCAAAATATTTGACTTTGTGGGAAGAGATCTAAAGGTAATGAAATAGTTTGAAGATATGCAGATATGGTAAGCTCAATGATGAACAACTACCTAAGGCTACAATCTAACCTAAGTATACCTACTATTCAAAGAAGTGTCAAGAATATAAGGACTGACAACCATCATTGCAGAGAAAACAACAACAACATGCTAATCTTCTGTTTTTGTGCTATCTAGCCACAGTGAGCAGATCCTGCAGAAATCCTCCCACTTTGGCCTCAGTTCTGGAAAGTGTGGAAAGCCTGAGAAGTATGTGCTGTCCCCGAATACTCCCAGAAGTGGCTCTGAAAGGCACATGCAATGACCCACAGTAAGACACACTTTACACCATGCTTCTGCACACCCTACAGATAGAGTCTGTGAAAAGAAATGAACAGAAGTAAAAGTTTTACAGCATAAAGGTTAAAGCACTTTGATATTTATTGACAGCTCCTTCACTGTTTGTGAGTCTTCAAGGCACAGATTCTCTTATTTAGCTATCAGAATCTCACTGGGTATGAATTATCAGCAGGATCGCTTTGCGAGCTGCGAAACTCAAGACTGACTCAGTCAAGCCACTTGCTCACCAGCTCAGGAGACCTGACACCTCTCTTCTAGCCTCTACAGGCACCCATGTGCATGCTTGCACATATGTGTGCATATACTTTGCACATGTACACGCAAACACACACATAAATAAAATATAAAGTAAATCTTATAAAAAGAAGTCTACCTGTTCTCCCACAAATCAACTTTTATGCTATCTACACACAGGTTCTACCTGGACCTATACGTTTTTCTATAGAGCACCACGTTGATTTTATTTAACCCCTACACACTGTGCTTTTCTGATACTCATTATTCTTTGTTATCTTTCTCTGAACGTACTCGCGGTTGATATGGTTATTTTTTCAAGGCTCCTCTTAAAGTAGGATGCTCAGAACTGAAGATAATATGATAGAAAGGACTCTGCCAGGATAAAATAAAGTTTACGTATTGTTTTTAGTTTCTGGACATCCTGGGCATAGCATTCTATGTCTGTAACCTAAGCATGGTAACTGTTTGAAGGGTATTGGTGAACTTCTGACTTGTATTGAATTCAAGGTCAAAACAATCACATAGTTTTTAAAAGCCGATAAAATAGCTCTTTGCAGCTGTATACTTGGCATTTTGTTTATATCTATTGAACTTCATTTCAGTCCCTAGTTCTGGCCTGTCCCATCCATGCATGTACTAAAGGTCCATATTTGGAATGCCTACAGAACGGGGCAGTTGCTTTCAGATTTTGATTGTCACTGTAAAGATGTTAGTCTTTTTAGCTTTTGTCTCATCACACATTTGATTATGATGTGCTCTCAGTAGCCTGGGCAAACATTTAAATGACTAGAAAGTTAGAGACCAAGTTGGATGGCTGGCCAATTTTTACTTCTACAAGGACTAAAGTAATGGTTTCTTAGTCAACAGCTTTTGGGAAGGCATTTGGTCAGCAGAGACTCTGTGGGGCACATTATTACTATCACATTCTTTTCCTTTGCCCAAAGTGATCTCAGGACAGACTTAGTCAAATGCCTGTCGATATACAGATATGCACTTCCCGATATACAGTTCTTAACTCTGCCCTTTCAGGGATGTGCTCTGGCCAGATGTGTTCTGCCCAATACCACATTGCTCAGGAACAACTATGGAGCTCGGGAAATAGCACAGCAAGAATGAAGATCTGAGTTGATCCTCAGAACCCACATAAAAAACCTGGGTATGAGGGCACGCATTTGTAATTCCAACACTGGGGATTGGAGGTAGAGGCAACCTGATCTCTGTCTGGGGCCTTCTGGCTAACCAGTCTAGTCTACTCGGCAAGCCGCAGGCCAGTGAGAGATCCTGTCTCAAAGACAGGGTGGATGACTCCCGAAAATCTCCATCTGATGTTGAGCTCTGACTGCCCTTTGCACAAATACACATGCACACACAGAATGGCCCCTCTCTCTCTCTCTGATTGACTGCCAGCTCTGTTTCCTTTTCTCCAGAATAGTCCTTTCTGAGCAGGGCGTGCAGAGATAACTTGTAGACTCCTGTACCTTTATTTTTGCACACCTTTCATTTCTACAGTATGTGCTGACATTCTTGTGTTATTGGGAGCCAAAATTTCCATTTTGGCAGCATCATATGGTTTGTGTATACTGTCAGTTTTGTGTCACAAATTAAAAGCCCTTCACAGGCTTTTGAAATAGTACTTAAACGAGCTAAAAACCACCAAGTGGAGGTGCTAACTCTTGGTAGGAACAGCCGGTTTTGACTCCTTGAACACTTTGTATTTGCAGTTATAAAAATTGCACAGTGGGCCATAAGCATCCAATCAAAATACATAAATAGAGTCTCATTGGAATTAGCAACATGTTGGTGACATTAAAGAAGAAAAGAAAAAGATTCCAAGAAATGCCGATGACAGGAGCTTCTAAGTGGCAGGAAATTAAGTTGTTTTTGTTTATTTGTTTGTTTCCTTTCTTGTAGTTGTTCTTTTAGTTTTTCAAGACAGGGTTTCTCTGTGTAGCCTTGGCTGTCCTGAAACTCCCTCCATAGACCAGACTGGCCTTGAACTCATAATTTAACACCACTTAGTCTAAGAATTAAGTTCCTCTCTAACTCAATTTTCCAATGTCTTTAGAAATGGGCTCAAGATGAAAGAGTAGAATCTCGTAAGTGAAATGCAAGCCAGACGGTGCGATAGTGACCTTGGAGACATCTATCCCTGGAATTGGCTAATCGGTCTCTGCTGGAGGTGGTGGGAGTATACTGAATCCAATTTATTTCACACCAACGTGACCCCTTCTCATTTGCCCTGTGTGCGTAAGTGGGCCGAGAACCAGTCACATAAAGCCTATTTTGTGCAAAGAAAGCCATTCATCAAGCCCAGCTCTCCTGTGGTTAGCGGACATCATACCTAGGCTTGCCTCCTGGAAGCAGAACACAAACAGGCCATTCAAGTTAAGAGCTTGTTGAGAAGCCACATGGCTGTAACCAAGGCAGCAGCTGCCGGGCTGCAGGAGCCTCCGAAAAGAAGGGAAGATTCCATTATTTTCCTGGCATTTATAAAGGGGCCACTTTACAACTGCAATCCCACCATGTGGAGGGATTCCATTGTATTTAAAATTTTAGGGCTGACTTTTACAAACAGACATTAAAACTAACAGCTGTATGCCTGGTACTTTGAAAGCAAAGGGCATATGGAGGCAGGATGTGTGCAATGGGATTGGTGAAAATATACCAGGGAAGGAAAATGAATATTTAAATGCAAACACACAAAAGGGTTTCTACCTAGAATGCCTTTTCAGATTAACGCGGAGAAGGGAATCATTAAAAAAAATAGGTTTTCTTTACTGGTTGGCATAAGACGGCGTTTTAATGGTTCTTTACGGAAGAAGAGACAGAGTATGCACTGGGGGCAGGGTGGATGGAGATCATGTAAACATTGCGCTGTACCAATCTCTCCTGGGCATGAAGCTGTTTCGGTTTCCGACATAGACTGCAGGCTGAAAAGTGCTTATTTCATTGATAAACGAAAGGCAAATGTGTGAGCAAGAGCCAGTTCCTTTCAAAAAGCTAGGAAATAAGTCAGGACCTACCGGAATGAAGGTCTCTAGGGACACACGCAGAGGCTGAATGGAACTGCGCCTTGCCACTCCCTCTCGCGTGCACTCACACAGGCTGATATCAATTTTTACCAAAGTATACAGTATTGCTACAGCTAGACAGAGAGAGCTTCCAAGATGCAGGAAAGGGCAGGACATTTCTATCTATTAATCCACCCTGTCCCAAGTAGGGGCAGTTTCTAAGACTCAAGCCCACAGAGAAAAGGAATTCCATGAAGACCGGAAGTGCCTCATTCATGAGACGCCCAAGCAGCCACGTGCAGCCAGACCTGTGGCTTGAGATTCTCATAGGTCACAGCATCTGTGATAGCTCTGCCTGGCTCACACCGCTGGCCTTCTGTTGCCCTTAGTCCACGTGTTGGGATGAGTGCTCGGTTCTTAGTGCTTGTCAGCGCTGTCTTCTGAGGAATAGGGTTCTCTCAAGAGAACAACTAAGGGTTCTTCCAAACTGGTACAAGAAAATTTGGGGCTGCTCTGGTCTTCATGAGCTTGGCTTGGAGAGCTAGAGTCCAGGAGAATTCGACAGCCACCAAAATCACTCCAAGTCAGTGACTTTTGGGTTCTGATATAACGAATTCAATGAGTGGAATTCAGGGACCACAGAGGGAGAACTTTAGAAATAAACGTTAGTATTCATAGGTGAAAGTTTATGAGACAGAAAGTCGGCAGGGCTCCTGTATGTAGCAGGGCCCTGGGGATGAAAGCTGCCCATCTGTCAGCCTGTCTCGGGGCTTCTTAAAAGACGTATGGCAGAAACAGAAGGGAGGCACAGGGCAGGCAATGAGCAGGACAGTTCAGGACGCACAGCCACAGGTGACCAAGAGCCTTCCCTCAGCTCCAGTCACATCCTCCAGTGTAGCTTCCAGGTAAGGGTTAGGGACAACCCAGAAGTAGGGTTAGAACTGTAGACTCTGCCTCCAGCAAAAACAGTCTCAGAATTCTTGTTTGGGGATCCCTGAGCTTACACGTCCAGTTTCTATCTCCTACTCTTATATCGGTTTCCAAATCTTGCCTTGGTCTGAATTCTCTTGATGCCACCCTTCACAGGGTGGTTTGGGTTCCCCAGAACATTGAATCTCTGGATCTCCTGACCCTGTTCTGCGTGGGGACCACCCGTCTCTGGGCTCCTCAGCACCAACCCAACTCAGTCTACTTCCAAAGCTTTCATTCCTTCTGCAGTGACAAAGGATGACAAAAGGAAGCTATAAATGGGAATTCTCGCTCATGTTTTGCCACATTTCCTAGTGGAAAATGAAATACCTTCTTCCTGAGAGACAGAGGAGGTCAAGTGCAAGCTGGATTCCTCCTGCCACTGTGGGAAAGAGTGAGAAAGAAGAGGCAAGATCACATCAGCTCACAAGTTCAAGAAATTTACATCTTTTTTAAAGCAAGGCCAACACAGAGCAACCACAGAATGAGATTTGCTAGCTGCAGCAGCATGGGAGCTATTCACAAAGCAGTGCCCTCCCTGGCGACTTTATTTAGGAATTCTAGAAGCATGCACATAGAAAAACTCTTTGTGGGTGGGCAAAATCCTAAGCATGCTCAGCATAAGAGTTATGTTAATGTGTGTGCTCATTTTAGGGTCACCCCTTTTTCCTGGAAAAAAGAGGAAGTTTTAGACACAGTTAAAGAATACTGAAGGTGCCCGTGATGGTTAATTTAGGTTGTCAACTTGTCCAGAATGGGCTTGTACCCAAGCAGCTGGGTACACCCATGAGGAAGTTTACTTAATGGGATTAGTTGATGTCAGAAGACCCATCTTAAATCTGGCCCACACCTTCTGGTGACAGCCCACGGAAAAGGGCACGAAACGGGGAAGCTTCTGCATCCTCCTGCTGTCTTTCACTCTCACTGACCTGTTCCAGAGACATTCTTCCCCTGGTGTTAGAACCTACTTCTTCAGGATGCCAACACAGACTGAAGATACTAGCTTTCTGGGACTTGTGGACTGAACAGCTACTGGATCCTTGACCCATCAATCCATCGGGAGACAGCCATTGTTGAGCTGCTTGGACCACAGCCTGAATGCCAGTCTAATAAAAACACATAAATATGCTCATTCTACCAGTTCTGCTACTTTAGAGAACCCTGACTAATACAGCGCATTATAAGAGTTGCCATGAAGGCTTCTGTCTCACTCAGTTGCTGAGAAGCCTGAACGTGATTTAAAGCTCCATGTTAAATCCTGATACCACCCTCATAAGTTAATACGAAAGATTACGGAGCCAAGCATTATTCGCTGTGCTGTGGCTATCACACAATAGCTGTGAAATGGACCGCAATTCTATCCATATCCCTCCGCGCTTACGTTAGGTCTGGATATCAGCGGACATGGGTGGATGGAGACATTCTCAATTGCAGCCTCCAAGGAAAGTGTGAAGAGTCTTTCTCTTTCTAGTCTGCTTTCATTCCTCTACAAAAATCTACAGAAGGCCCTTGGATTTCTTTGATGCGTTCCTAAAACATTCTAAAGCATTGGTTTACCACATAGTCCCAAGATGGCCCACATCACAGATTAGAAGACAGAAAACCATGACCAGAAGGAGCACAGGAGGTATTTAGGGCAGTGAAGACCCTAAGTATCACGGTGGATATTCATATATTTATTCAAACCTAGAAGATATTGTTTTTGGGTGTGGAATGCTCTCCATAGTCTAACATGTCTGAACTCTTAGTCCCCAGCTACTGCTGCTGTTTGGGAAACTTGCAGCGCCTTTAAGAGGTAGACCTTTGTAGCGGAAGTTAGTCACACTTCCTATAAGCCTTGAGGTTTACAGCTTAATCCCACTCCCTGTCTTTTCTGCTACCTCACTGAAGATACAGTGTGATCTGCAGCCCCTTGGTCCTCCTGCCATGCTTTGACCACCATGGAAGAGTGCAACCCCCTTGATCTGTGAACGAAAGTGAACTCTTCCTCCTTTCAGTTGCTTCTTGACAGATCTATTGTCCTGGCATCAAGAACAATAACACATACAAATATTTTGGCCTATGGACTGGGGTGATAGTGATGCATATATCAATGGATGTTCATCACATCAATGCACTCTGACGCAGGGTTTGGGTGGTAAGGGAGACCATGACTATATGGAAAGAAGGGGTAGGTCTAAATGTACCTTCCAATTAGTTTTGCTATAACCCTACATCTGATGAAAGAAAAAAAAGGCTATTTTAAAAAGACAAAAACCCATCTGGGATGTCAACTGTTTTCTGTGAGTTGGGAGTGGAAGCTGCTGCTCTACTTAGTCCTCTGGTCCCACGTATTTGTGTCACATTATTCATTGCCCACTCCTAACACCAATTCTCAAGCATCCTCTGTCTTCAGAGAAAGTGTGGCCTTTACGATGCTTATAGCCCTCCTCATACGTAACAGATAATGAACTCGATCTCCTTTTGCAATTTTTCTGTTTCCCTCTTGATTAGAGGTAATTTATTTGGTTCTTCCTCACTATCATCTCTGTGGGGTTTGGGGTTTGTCTGACATCTTGAACTTGAAAGCCATTTAAACTGACAAACATTTGTGTGTCCTAACCCCAAAGCTACTCAGTCTAGATTACCTGACTTGTTGACCAGAAAATAAAAGGGGGGGGGAATCTCCCTTGACGACTGAAGAAAATCTTACACTGATGCTTTTAATCATGTAATATATGTAGAAACTCTCGGTTGTTCATAATTGGAGCTTTGTCGTGATGAATCAAGCCCAGGACCCAGGAAGCCCTGGAGTCTGCATTTTCCCTGAGGTCACAGTATCCATACAATTGATACTTTTTCCTGATACTTCTCCTTTTTCCACCATGGAATTTTTATATTCTTGTGCTCTGAACAAACTCTTCAAATGGCTTGGCTTCATAACATGTTTTATTTTCACTTGGTGAATTATATTCATTCTTCATCCAGTCATTGGTTGAAAAGCCTTGCAGCTGTCCACCCCCAGGTCTGCTCGTCTTCAGGGCTGTGTGTAGAATGGCAAAAGTCCCATCACATTAGCTACCAGTAGGTTTACAGGAATCAACATACTGGCAGAAGGACATTGTCAATAACTAAAAATCAGAGGGAATTAGAGAACTATTCTACCCTCATGGGGCAGTTAAGTTAAAAAAAAAAGTGAAGTTTTTCTTAAAGTGACATTATAAGAAAATATTTTGAATGAATAGAATTTTTCATGCAATTTGAAATTTGAACCTTAGAACTTGCTGTGACATCTTTAATTTAATCCATCTCTGCTTTTAAACCTAGTGCAGTTCCAACTGTCAAGACTTCCTGTGACATCAGGCCAGCTGTGTCTTAGAAGACACTCAATCCAGAAAAACAGTTTCTGTCTGAGGGAAAATGTCAGCCCTGTTGGTTGCGTCAACTGTGCCGAGCCAAAGGCACCGTTTGGAAGTGCAGTCCTTTGGACTGAGAATGTGATAATGAAGACAGAAACAGATTTAGATGCCGGCAAAGACACAGGCATGTTTGTTCAGACATATGTCTCAATTGTGTCTCCTGGGGAAAGTGCTCTCACTGCTGCAGCCTGGGAAAGGGCTTGGGCCTGGTGCAGGTGAATGAACCTCATATGCTAATTTATTAATTACCTCCAGGGACTTGGATTTTAGTCACTGTGGCTGCAAAATTTGATGTGTCTCATTGTGCCAGATGCTTTCACAAATCCAACCCTGCAGGCAGAAATAATTTTTCTCTAGGGATGCATTTTGTAAACCATTATATTACCTTTTGCATTGTAATGAACCTCTTGGATTTCTGGGGATTTTGTAACTAACATTATTTATTTATTTAGAGGCCATTTTAGGATTATGCTAGCTAGCCAGGAGGTGGGGATGGTCCACAGGGCAAACTGTTTTGCTGGCCAAGAAAACTTGAGGACCTAAGTTCAGACCCCCAGCACCCATGTTAATGCCAGGTGTGGCAATGTTAGATGGAGAGACACATGACATGAGGTTCGGAATGAGAGAGGCAACCCTGACTTTGGCCACCATACCCGCAGGTGTGTGGGCAGACACACCTGTGCACTCACACACATGTGAGCACGCGGGCGCCAACACGTACACGGGGACACGCATACGCCAGTCCGCCTGTTTGCTCTAAGCCTTTACTGGAAACTGAGTTTCCCTGAATGGGAAATCTCCTTGTCAGCTTTAGCAACCACTGTGCTAGCGGCCGTGTTAGGTAGATAGGCAGCTACTGACGAGCGTCTGTCACAGCGCTTTGTAGCCCGAGCAGGCACGGGAAGCCGACTGAATGATGCACCACCAGAGTCTCTGCCCGCCTGGAACTCATGATGGAGAGCTGGCATCAGACACTGATGCGTATGCTGGGCCAGGAAGGTGGAAATGAGCAGGTGAGGTGGACTGGGGATAAGTGCTCCCGCCGTGTAAAGTCCTAGTCTTCCTCTGTTCTTACATACGTGTTGAAGTCATAAAGAAATATGTGTAATAGCAGAGCTACAGCATCGATGTGAAATAGGAAACTAAACATTCTGATGGTTTTTTTAAATATCAGAATGCATTTTAGTGTGTGCTTCATTTATGCTTTTGCTTTACATTTACGTGTTTTCGGCTTGTGATTCATTCTGCTTTGGATGAGAACATACCAGTGTGTCAGTGTGAGAATACCCCTCCCCCCTTTTCCTTTTGTAGAATTTACGATGTTAGGTCTTACTGCCCGCGTTGCAATGTGCAAACCAGAATTCAGCCTTAACCTTTAGCAGGCAGGACCGTTTCATTTTATGCAGCTTGTAATAGAAGCCAGCTGCTCACAAACACATCCTCTAAATGTGGATAAATTCTTGCAGTGTAGCTTTCGGGGCAACTCACCACCATTTGTCCAAAACCCCTTTTCTAATATCAGTGCATTGTCTTTTCACTGGAGTACAGTAGAGTAACTTCCATTTGTACCTCTGATTTTAATGATGGATGCTAACTAAGGGGCGGACTGAATACAAATCTATAGAAATCTGAGATGTTTTTTGGCGGGGAGTCATTCAGTCTCTAAGTTGACAGCTGTTGAAATGTTTTTCTTTGGTTTCCGGAAATAGATATTGGAGATAGACACTGGACGCCAACGTGCCCCTGTAAAGTTGTGTGCACTGCACTTTGTACGGCTCAACAACTTGGGATAGGTGAGGTTCAACCCCAAAGCCCAAATCTGAACTCACTCTCTGGTAGGAAAAAGTAGTGTAGCTTTTCCTTGGATTGAATTAGCAGGACTATTTCCTCCCTGTGTTGCTATGGGACAATTAAGCTATAATCCGCATTTTCAGAGCAAAGACAGAGGCTGTTAGCGGCTGTCATTCTAATGTCAGTTAGACGTAAGAAATGGTGACAAGATCAGAGGGTTATCCAATGCGACCACATTAGGGAAATGAACAAACCAAGTGATCCAGGGACCCCCCAAGTGTCTCTTCATGGTACTGATGTGAGTTGTGCTGGGGTAAAAACGGAATAAGGCTGAGGTGGGGCAAGCGGTATGCATAACTGATCAGTCCTGGCCAAGGTGTGGTCAGTTTGAGCAACATCTCTGTTTTTTTTTTTTTTTTTCTGTTTGAGATGATAAGATGTCACCCAGGAGCTGGCTATTTCTGCTCCAATGGGGATTATTATGGATTAATTACTGTCATCTGGTGAATAGTCTGTCTTGGAAGGTTTTGCTGTTCTCCAAAGTGGATTTAGCTTCAGGACTATGAATTATCTCTGTGCTTTCAACCCAAAGTAAAGCAGGCAGACAGACAAAATGATGGCTGGACTTATGTGCCCTTTTTATTTACCCTGTGGACTCAAGTGACGAGTCAGTGCTGTTTAGCGGAAGTATCTTCAAAGGGCCTGTTTCACAACGACCTGGCATCCATGATAATGATGAGTTCAAGAAATGCAAGCTGCTTGTGGACTTTAGACTGTAGAAAGATGTGTCTCTAAGTGTTAATGCAAATTATTACTGAGTGACTAATTTTCCCAACAGCTCAGTTCATGTCATTGTAAACCTGGACTTAAACAGCATTTGCCTTGAGGATTCTAAAGCCCCGCCTGTAGTCCAGTTCACTAACTGGGAAGGACTCACATTAAAGTTAAGACTTTAATCCATACCACACAATCTGTCATGTCCTAATGTACCTGGCTATCACAGGAATCTTGCCTAAAAGTTTGGACCAGGGTTGGCAAGATGACTCAGGAGACAAAAGTGTGTTCCATCAGGCCTGGTGACCTACATTCAATCTCCAGAGCCCACATGATAGAGGAGGAACAAACTCTACGAAATGATATTATTTTAAATTGTTTTATTCTCTTATTTTTTTTACTGACAATAGATATTTTTCATATAACATATTTTCTCCTCCTCCAGTTCTTCCCAGCTCTTCCCTACCCCAACCCATCCGGATCCACACTCTTTCTGTTTCTTATTAGAAAGCAAACAGTCATCTAAGGAGTAACAATAAAATAAAATAAGATAATACAAAACCAAAAAAGTCATAATAGGACAAAGCAAACACAAGAAAAAGAGCTAAAGAAAAAGACTAAGAAACACATATGGATACAGAGACACATACATAGACAGGAATCCCTTAAAAATATAAAACCAGAGGCCATAATATATACACAAAGGAATTTTAAGACAAAAAACAAACAAACAAATGCCCTGACACAACATTATGAAAAAAAGAACCTCCAAAGATTTTTGCCATTGAGTTCATTTTGAATTGGCTAACTACTTGGGTATGGCACCTACCCTTAAGACTGGTTTGCCAATAGCCTAGGCAATAGCCTATATTGTTTGGGGTTCCCATGGGATCCCTTTGACCAAGAACTCGATTAGATGTAATCCGTTCTCTGTACTGGAAGATTAATTTGATGATGAGAGGTATCCAGATGAGGCTATCTCTTCCATTATTTGGCAATTTTATGTTTCACACACAGATATATAGGAATTGTTACATATAGATTTTATATATTTATATGTGTAAATTTATATAAATGTATGTATGGAATCTTCTACTTTATTATGTTTATATATGACCCCTTAAGTTACCCTTAGGATTTGTTTTAGCTATCCCTCCTTTGCCCCCTTCCTTCCTCCTCTTCTTTTATTGATTTTCCCAATCCAGTCTACCTTCTTTGTCTATCCATAATTACATATTCTATTTCCCTTTCCTGTAGAGATTCTCCCCATCCCCAAGATCTTTACTCCATATCTAACTTCTGTGGCTATATTAATTGTAGCTTGCTTATCAATGACTTAATAGCTAACATCCACATATAAGTGAATTTACACCATATTTGTTTTTCAGGGTCTGGATTACCTCACTGAGGATGAGTAATATTCCATTGTGTAAAATGCACCGTATTTTCACATTTTCTTTCTTTCTTTCTCTTTCTTCTTCTTCTTCTTCTTCTTCTTCTTCTTCTTCTTCTTCTTCTTCTTCTTCCTCCTCTCCTCCTCCTCCTCCTCCTCCTCCTCTTCTTCCTCTTCCTCTTCTTCTTCTTTTCTTCTTCGACATGATTTCTCTGTGTAGCCCTGGCTGTCCTGAAACTTGCTTTGCAGACCAGGCTGACCTTGAAAGAGAGATTAGTCTGCCTCTACCTGTACCACCATGTCTACTGAGCCATTTTTTTTCATTCATTATTCTGTTGAGGGACATCTAGTTTATTTACAATTTCTGGTTATTCTGAATAAAGCAGCAGTGAACACGGCTGAGCAAATATCTCTGTGGCAGGATGAAACGTCCCTCAGGTAGGTGCCCAAGAGTGGTATAACTAGATTTTGTTAACTCTTACACTTATATATGTATACAGTATCACTCATATATCTTGCATTTTTTCACATATAGGATCTTGCTGGTCCTGTAGAGACTGTACCTGTTAGGATGAGTCAATCCTAGGAGATAGCAGTCAACTTACCCGAAACAAACTTTTCTGGTTTGAATCCAAAATGTTCCTCAAAGGCTCGTGTTTTGGATAATTAGTATTCAACTTGTGGTATTGATTTAAAGGCTGTGTGTGTGTGTGTGTGTGTGTGTGTGTGTGTGTATGCTGTGACTCATGGAAGTAGGTTTCTAGAGGTAGGTGTGTGTATGTGTGTAGGGTGGTGTTGTGGCTGATGGAAGCATGTCTCTAAGGGTGGGTTTGTGCATGTGTGTGCGATTGTGTGCAGGCATGTGTGTGTGTGTGTGTGTGTTACAAATGTTCTGGCTATTGGAAAAGGGTCTCTAGGGGTAGGATTATGCATGTTATACTCACCCATGATTCTGGTCTGCTCTCCTTGTTTCTTTAATCACATAGATTTGAGGAGTTGCTATCATGTACTCCTACTGATATGAACTCTGCCATGCCTACTGTACCACCAGGACTGAAATCTCTCTGAAATCATGAACTTGAAATCATCCTTTATGCTGTCTCTGCAAGGGATTATGCCCTAGTAACAGAAAAAAACTAACATACAAGCCAACTGATTTGTAGTCCTTATTCCTCCTAAACTTCTCAAGCTCTGGGTTGTCAGTTGCTGGGCACCACTTCCTTCCCTGCTTTTCATGAAGTAGGATCCCTGAGCTCCAGAACAAGTTGGACTTACTCAAAGTAACCAATCCCAATCCTGCTTATCCTACCTCACTCTTCCTTCCCATTGAAAGCATCTTCTAGCTCCTTGTCCATGCTTTTCAAGACCTGCACCTCTAGACCATGACAGTGCTTCCTCCTATGGACCAACTTACCCTCTTCTCTTTACATCTGTGATTAAAAAATTTTCCTATCTTGGCAACTGTTCCTTAATCTACAACCCTACCATACCTATGTTCTAAAAGAACATGGGACTAGCTATAACATGAAAACTGATACCAATTCTTAAAGTGTAATTAGTTGTATATCTAATACTTAAATTGTGAATAATTTTGTATTTGTTAAATATTTAGTGAAATGTAGTTGAGTTTTCTAAAGCTTAAATTTTATTTCATTGCAAAGAACTTTGAATAAATATGTTGATATTAACAAATTATGTTTGACATTTCAGAATTGAAATTATTTTTTTGCAAAATAAATTAAACATATACTAATTTAATTTTCTTTCACTTTATTGTTGAATTAATGTATTTAAATTGTATATACTTATATAAAAATAATGTTTTTTATTCTTTAGACTATTGCTGCCAATAAAACAGGTTATATGAATATTGATTATGACAACATAATCAGTGATTTTATTGAAAGAAAGCAAGTTTAATGAAATAAAAGCAAAATGATGTATGAATTATTTATGTCTTTATATGTGGCTCATTTAAGCATCATCAATCTATCCATAGCACAACCAGACATGGGCTAACAATTAACTTCAATACTTTCATGACTTTCTGTAAGATAGACACCATAGTTTCCCCCTCATTTTACAGTTTTGTCATTATACTGACATTTTTGTGAAAATAAGAACACAGCCCTTATGTTTTTCTTTCTTTTTTTTTTTTGGAGAGAAAAAAAAAGGGTTTATTATTTTTTTTTCCTTAAGAGAAGAAACAGAAGTTAGGGAAACACATTTTTTACAACCCACATTAACTTGCAGTTGGTCCTAACCCTTTTGGGAACAGGTCTTAAAAATGCTGGTTCTATCAGATTGAAGGTATTCACCACCCCAGCTAGAATGTACATGGACACTTGAAGATGGTATGGTTTTCCCTGAGAAGTGTAGTTTGCTGCAAGCCATCTTTCCAGCAGCCCCTCCCTCTTCACTCTGGAGGGTGTCTCAACTATCCAGCTAGTCAGCACCTGGACTGTGCCTCTTCT
>JAQHUG010000112.1:4539207-4568559 GCA_028555095.1 Dicrostonyx torquatus
AAGATATAAGAGTTAGTTAATAAGAAGCCCGAGCTAATAGATCAAGCAGTGTTTTAATTAATATAGTTTCCGTGTGATTATTTAGGGTCTGGGCAGCCAGGGAACAAACAAACAGCCTCTGCCTACAGTGTTTTGCCATTTTTGGTCAGTTATATCAAAATTTGTGACTCTCAGCCTTCTAGAAGGATACTCCACGATGGCTCTTTTCTATCTTTCTTTCTTTCTTTCTTTCTTTCTTTCTTTCTTTCAATATTTAGTTTTTACTTGTATGCATGTGTGTACGTCTATGTATGCATGCCACATGCATGTGAGCCTATGGAGGCTAATGGAGGGCTTTAGACCACCTGGAGCTGCAGTTACAAAAAGTTGAAAAGATTGTGAGGGTTGTAAGTTGTCCGGAATGGGTACTGAAAACCAAGCTTGAATCCTCTGGATGAAAAGCAAGCCCTCTTAACTACCCAGCCATCTTTCTAGCCTTAAGGAGTCCTTCCTTCCTTCTCCTTCCTTCCTTCCTTCCTTCCTTCCTTCCTTCCTTCCTTCCTTCCTTCCTTCCTTCTCCTTCCTTCCTTCCTTCCTTCCTTCCTTCCTTCTTTCTTTCTTTCTTTCTTTCTTTCTTTCTTTCTTTCTTTCTTTCTTTCTTTCTGAACATGCCTTCAGCTTCAAACCTTCTTTCTATACTACACTAATTTCCCATTGTTTAGAAACTAATTAAAATATAACCTTTGCTGTAAGACATAGCAGTGATATTTTCCTTAAACTGAAAAAGAAAAACTCTTCAAATGGGCAGACAGAGTGAGAACTACATGTTTGGAGCTGATCTTGTTTTGTAGGCTCAGAAAACATAAACAATCTTCTTTGCAACAACAAAAACAATTAAAAAGTGAATGAAATGTAAATGATAAGAATAATAGAGGAAAAATTACAGAATGGTCATTACGTCTAATCAATACCGTATGTCAGTTGAAATAAATTACCTAGAGCTACATACGGCTAGCTTGGTGAATCCCCACTAATGACAACTATGAAAAACAAACTACAGAATAAGTCGAGAATAGTAATCATGTATTTAAAAAAAAACTAGAGAAAGCACAAAATAATATATAATTCATAGGTTTACTCATCTGTAAGAAAGTAAGAAAATTCAATCATATCTTGAAATGATAAACAAGCATTTCAGCAAACAATATTGGTAGAGTACTGGGGATCTTAAAATGAGCAACAGTTGACTCTGTGCCTTTTTCCTGAAAAATGTCAAGACAGATTCTAAGCAAATGTAAGATTATACATTTTTAAAACCTGATTATTTCTGTCAGCCCAGGAAGACTGTGGTGTTTCATAACAGCTATTATCTTAATTCCCATGTAGTTGTTCCTTAACAGTGCAGAGCCCAGTTTGATGCCAGCTGGGTTCCTGCCAGACTTTAATGAACTTGGCTCCTGCCCTCTGGAATCCTATTTCCACTTACACTTCTCTGTTCTTGGAAACTTTTAACTATGGCCTTTCATTCTCTGCTTAGGATTCCTTCATTATGCCCTTTATTTATTCAATGAGTGTTTGTTGACCTCACTTGTAGCATTAGATGTGGTTAGAATTTTAATCATACATATTAGTTTTTTTTTATCGTGTCCCTTTGACTTATTTGCCTTCAGTTTTAAAATTCAAATACTTCTATATGTTTACAGTGGACTTGTTTCAAATAACTCGATACTATGCTTAGACTATTACTCACTTTTATGTTCTCATCTGTTTCATGAGATGTCATTTAAGCTCCCAGAATTTCCCTCCATGTCACTAAAAGAGATCTAAGGAGAAAGACTAAGACATGGTGTGAAGTTACATAGCAGAAGTAAGGAGGGGGTGGCTGCCAGTGGTTGTAATTCTTCCTGCAAAGCGACATCTCCGGCTGCATTGACTCGCCAGAGGATCTTAGAGATTTGCTATGATGCATAGTTTCTCAGAACATGGCATATTGTCTGTTCTTTCTCACACACCTTTTGTTCATCTATTCCAGCTTTTTTTTTTTTAACCAATGGTAGCTTTCTGCCTCATGTTGGTAGAGTGCTTGATGATATCTTATTGACTTACATTATTTAAATTAACCAGGGTCATTCTTCCCTGATATTTTTTTTTGTGTACTCACTCACTTCAACTAGCTGCAAGCTCTTGTCGTTGACATTTATCTTGCTTTAGAAATGTGTAGCTGAAAAAATAAAAAGAGCATTAAAAATGTTTAGATCTCAGTTATTCCCCAGTTCTTAACTAAATTCTCCCAAATTAATTTTTAAAAGAAACTGTACATAATGTCACAAAAGTCTCAGTGAAGCAAGAGTTCATGGCTTCACTGAAGCAGACCCAGAGACTGAGACCCAGAGGGAGACCCGAGAGCATGGAGGAGAGAGAGCCTGGGCATCTGCAGTCACAGGAGAGGGAGGGATGATTCAAGTCAGAGGTTTACTTTTCATTTAAGTTTGAAAGAAACAAGTTTTCAGGATTAAATTGGCTAGAAGGAAATGTCATGCCAGCATGTGTAAAATGACAAGGGACAGCTGGCTAGGAAGGCATAAATCAGAAGCCAGCCTCACCTCTTGGCTGCTGAAACGCCACCAGAGGCTTATAAATAGCTTTCTGTTTCCCAGCTCCATCAAAGAGGAGTGGTACCCAGATGAGAGCCACCACGGTCCATAGCCCAGCTGTCTGCTCAATGGCCTCCTTGTGAAGGACTCCTGTGTCTGGGCTGTAGACGAAGGTCTCATGGGCAGGGTGTAGCTCAGACTCAGCCAGACTTTGCTGTGGAATGGGGACTTTTGGGCACCATAACACCAAGGGTCAACATGTGTTGGGGGGAGTTCAACATGAAAACTTAGCCAGCTGTCCTATAGTCTACTTTGTGTTGAGGTGATAGGATACCTGTGATAGGATAGGGTGGTGGTGGCATCAGTCTTTAATCCCAGAACTTGGGAGGCAGAGGCAAGCAGCTCTCTATCACAGTCTATCTGTGTGATTTAGAAAAGCAGAGATTAGACCTAGGGAGATGGCTTAGTAGAAAAGGGCTGGCCTTGTGAGTAGAAGAGCCCGAGTTGACTCTAAAGCCTATGTACTAAAGCCAGATGTGGTGACTCAGGTTTGTAAGTCCAGCACTGGGAAGGTAGAAACAGGTCCCTAGGTCTGTTGGCCAACTAATCTGGCATAAGTAGGGAGTTCCAAGTCAAGGAGGTATCTTGTCTGAAAAACACTTGATGGAGGGTACCTGAGGAAAGACGCCTGAGGTCAACCTTTGCCTTTATACTCACATGAACACATGCTCATACATATACACATACTCTCTCTCTCTAGATATAGATATACGTATCGACAGATAGACAGATAGATGATAGACAGACAGACAGACAGAAACATGTCCATCCTTTGACTTTGGAGAATAGAAAGCCCAAGATTCCAGAGACTCATACCTGGTGGATACAGCTTTTAAAACACCACCATGGCTAAAGGCAGAAGAGCAAGGCTTTGCCTCTGGGAGTGAGGGGAGACCCTGAACTCACCTTTATCAGTCCATGTATAGCCCTGATGATCTGATCATCTCTCTGGATGCTGAATTTGGGATTATGTTTATAAAGCATGGATTCTTTTTGTTTGTTTGCTTTTATTTTTTTGTTTTTCAAGACAGAGTTTCTCTGTGTAGCCTTGGCTGTCCTGGAACTCACTCTGTACACCTGGCTGACCTCATACTCAGAGAGCTGCTTGCCTCTGCCTCCCAAGTGCTGGGATTAAAGACTGATGCCACCACCACCCACCTTAAAACATGAATTTTGTTGGACACATTCAAATTATAGCACCAGCAGAAGTTAGAAAAGCTAGCCTAGTATCCAGAAAAATCTCTCAGCCCAGTCTGAAGAAGATCTTTACATTCCTGTTTGGAGAGAAGGGATAGGTGGTGCGGGAGAATTGTCTGTATTCTGTCAATCATGTTTTAAATAAACGCTGATTGGCCAGGCAGGAAGTATAGGCAGGAAAACCAGACAGGAAGTAAAGGTGGTGCAAAGGGGAACAGGGAAGAAGGAAGTTCTTCCCGCTCTCCTGCCAGTCCACCAGGATGTAAGCTGCCTCGCTGAGAAAAGGTACCGGCCATGTGCCTGGCATGGATGGGAACAATGGGTTAATATAAGTTATGGGAGCTGGTAGGAAGACTGAGATAATGGGCCAATCAGTTAATAACCTAATGTAGACTCTCTGTGTGATTTTCTTTGGGGCTTGCCGGCTGTGGGGTACTGGGCAGGACAGAAACCCCAACGAGCCAGCCCTCATGTTACAGATAGGTGACTCTCCACTGGATATCCCTAGCATATTCTAAATTGTAATGCTGTTCTGATGGTTTTCAAAACATTCTTCTAAGCCCTAAGGAATCTTGCCTCCTGTAACAACCATAGAGTTCTTAAGTATTTTCAGCCTGTTGTATTTGGTGTTATCTATTTAAGGAGGCCATGGCCCCTTCTTCATACCATGTACGTTAGCGAATGCATTCATAATGGCTGCTCAGGAGTTGTCTACTAAGTACCTTTGACATACACATGGCAGAAAGAATCACCTTCCATAGACTGAGGTGGACTTCTTTCTCCTTCTGTATCTCCAGAGGCTCTCGCTGGCTATTTAGTGTGTCTTCCGTTTCTGTACAGCTGTATTGACTTGTGGGAGAGAAGGATGAGCTACAGGAATGAGGAATTTCTGGAAACCAAAGAACATTCTCTGAGCACCCTTACACACACAGCTCATTCACTCAAGCACAAAGCACACAAACCAAACCCAAGTAACTTGTAAACCCGTGCTGCCAAAAGCTGGAGAGAACACACTGCTCAGTGCTTCCGTTCCAGCCCTCTCTTCTCTCCTTTACCTCTTTTCTCTGCTCCTCTTCTCTTTCCTTTCTTTTCCTTTTTTTAAAAAATGATCTTTTTAAATTTTACATGCCAATCCCAGTTTCCTCTCCCTCCCTTCCTTCTGCTCCCCTACCTTCCACCCCACCCCCAACCCCACCCCTGCCACTCCCCATCCATTCCTCAGAGAGGGTGAGGCCTCCCATGAAGAGTCAACAGAGTCTGTCACATCACTCTAGGCAGGACCAAGGCCTTTCTCCCTGTATCTAGGGTGAACAATGCATCTCCTCTTTGCAACTGACTGCACCCTAAGCACAATACACTTGGAGAGGGCTGGAAAGGGAGCTGGGCTCCCAGCTGGGCTCCGAGAAGCATCATTGCATTCACTTCAGGGCATCAATCTGTCTGCTCTGCCATAGGATGAAGGGCTGCAATGAGTCAGGTCACAGGGTCCTTCCTGAATTAGTAGCCTGGGGCCTTAATTCACCCTTCCCTCATCCTTGCTGCACACTGCAGACCACTTAGCCAGGACAGGGTGTATCCACCTTTCGCCTCATGTTCCTGTTTGTGGTCTTTATTTATTTTTTATCCTCTCCCCTCCCCGAAGCATACACATCTATTGAGTCCTGGTCTTGATGACTGCTGAGGCAAAGCAGCTGCTTCCGTCCCTGCCTTGACTTCCTCTGGGGCTGTCGACATATGTAGCGCTTGCCATGGCTCTGGGGCAAACGTTTATGTTTGATTAGCTTGGTTTTAAAACATGCCAACCAAGGCAGCACTAATTCTGGATTTATCTGCCAGGTTGGTGGTTTTCGATACACTGCGCAGCTCTAGATGGGGGCTACAAAGGCCGTATCTGTAGCCAGGCAACAGGAGAAAAGGCAACTTCGGATGGGGTTTTGATTTGGTGTTAGTCAAACTGTAGGTTGTCTTTCTGAAGACTAAGGATCATTAGCAGGAATGCTTTCAAGTTCTTTAAGCAGAAGCAGCCATCTAGATTCTGATTTGGATCAATTATGTTTCCACTCAGTTTATCTTCTTAGGTTTTAAATACTTTTCTATATTAAAAGAAAATCTTAAAAATGTACTTTTATGATGATTCAAGGTCTGCTGCTGTGCCTTAAGCTAGACTAAAATACACAGAATACATTTAAATGAATCACAAAGCGTATTATACTCTGAAGATCAGCATTAAAATGCACATTAATTTTTGCAGCTCTTAAACACTCTGGTTGCTGAGGAACTGCTCCACTCTGTAATTGAAATAGCGCTTCAGATGCAATTTAGTCACTGATTGGTTTTTAAGTATTTTGAAAAGCTAACAGCTCAGATGGAAAAAGGTGGTATACCGTTGAGGTTTAAATAGGTACACAGATGTCATCAGGCTGTAGACTTGCGGGGACCCTAGAAACCACGGCTATTTCCTCTAGAGAAGGGGTGCTCCACCCTGAAACCTGGCCCTCCCATAACTGCTCAGAAGACCAGACAGATGAACACTGTAGTCAAGAGGCGACTGCTGTCATCCCAAAGATTTGCCCCGTCTCATACTGCCCCCTCTCTTCCTTCTCTCAGCACGTTCTCTGTCTTGTTACTGTCCTAACTTATTTTTTGTCAGGTAGGAAAAGAAGCAAAAGAAGAAGGCAAATCCCCCCCCCCTGTTTGTGAGACAAGGTGTCACTCTAAAGCCCACACCATCCTAAATTCAAAGTATAGGCCAATGAACTCAAAGCAATCCTCCTGCTTCCAAATTCTTGGATTCGACAACTGCCTTTAATAAATCTATTTTAATAGGTCCATGAATTGAATTGAAAAAAAATCTGTATGCATACATACACACGCACACACGCACACACACACACGCACACACACACTCACACACACAGGTGTGGCTCAGATAAAGCTTAAACAGAAGGTCCAGCTCAGGCACTAGAATACTTGACTCAGTGGGTCTTACTCTGGAGCTGTCTCATGTAGTGAAAATTATTGCATGGTATCTGACTCCCCAAACAACACTCAGTAATCCAATGACAAAAATGTCTGGACTGATTTTTTAAGTTCTGCGCTTGCCTCCTCTACATTTATTAGGCTGTTTTGAACCCTGGAGTGATGGGGACATACAGACAAAAACACAGCAGAGGAAATCAGGTCTGTTCCTGATTTTCCCACTGAGTATTAATGGTTATGTAGCATAACTACTTTGCTTCTGTTTTTTTCCCTATGGATTTATGATATATCATAAGGCTCTTATATTTCATAGCAATGATATAAGGCCTTTCAACCTCATATTGCTGTGTGGGTGTACAAAGGAATTGCTGGTAAGAAGCTTGGAGGACTAAGATTTTTGGAAAGGGCTATAGTAATCCCACCTGTGGTATAGCCTCAAAAGCCCCCAGAAGCCATTAATAGGGCACTTTGAATCAGAGCTTTGTAAACAAGCAAAGATCCAGGTTCTGAGGCAGGTGATGTCCCATGAATTTCATCTCTCTGTTTAAGACCCCAGAAGCTGAGAAGGTAAATTTCAATGGGGATAATGTCTTTGGGCTTTTCATTCTAGCTGAATATGCCTTATCAGAAGAGAAATGGGTGGAGCTAAAGAGAGGGGTGGTGACCATAGAAGCAAAAGGAACAATAACGTCTAACTGTGATTTATTGTGAGCCTAACCCTGTGTCTAGTGTTCAGATACACACTTCATACGCATTTTAGTGAAAAACAATGAACATATCTCCCTATATGAAGAAACAGAACTCTGAAGAGGTTAAGCAGTTTGCCCAGCTGTTGTAAAATGGGGGTGGTTGTGTTCCCGGCATCTGAGAGGGAGTGTGGGCCCTTTTGTTCCCTGAGCCTGGCTTCTGGCCACGGCCGCTAGTTTATGCCCAAAATAACCACACAACAATTATATTCATCTAAACTCTGCCTGGCCCATTATCACTAGCCTTTTCTTGGCTAGCTCTCACATCTAAAACTAACCCATTCCTAATAATCTGTGTGTCACCACGAGGTGGTGACTTACCGGAAAAGTCTAACCTATATCCATCTCCGGCGGGAGCATCATGACGCCTCTCTCACTTCCTTCTCTCTCACAGCCTTCCATTCTGTCTACTCCGCCCACCTAAGGGCTGTGTCCTATCTTATAGGCCAGGCATTCCTTTATTCAACCAGTGAGAGTAACCCAAATACAGAAGAACCCTCCTATACCACCCAATCTCACATAATAAATAGCAACATGGATTCTAACATCACCTTTACCTTAAATAACAGCGTACATTCTTTGTAGATTGTTAAGAACTCATAGTACAGCTAGCGCTACAGCTCAGTGCTGCATTTACCTGGAGCAGTTGAGGAACTGGATGCAGTCCCCAGCACTTTAAATAAATAAATTACTCTTTACAAAAGATGTCCTCTCCTTGTGTTTTATTTGTATGATCCGCGGTCTCCACAGAAAGCCACCAAGTGTTAAGAAAATGCATCCGAGTGTGGAGGAGAATGGGGGAAAAAAGCCCAGGTAGTAGATATTTCTTCTTTCTGTGCATGAGAGATGGCTCAAATGGTTTATCTGATGCGGGAGAAGCAAGTTGCATGGAGAACAGTGTGCCACACGCTCTGCCAAGAACCCTCCCTGCCAACAGTGAGCAGGGGAGAGATGTGGAGATGGGTGTCTCTCAAGCAACTCAGTTGTTTAATTCTCTTAAATGGATCATTATTAAAATTATATTGTCCACATGTGAATAAAATGCACAAAGGCACCAACTGTACATTCTCTACAAAAGTCCCCATGGGGCATTAGAACTGAGCATGCGAAGCAATATTTTCCTTGAAAATTATAGATAGCACTTGGAAAATGAATTTTAAGCAGTTTCTCCAGCATCTCCAAAGTTCTCAGTAGGATTTCTTCCTCTACTCTAATTATGCATCATTTATGAATTTAAAAAACAAACAAACAAACAAACAAACCCGGGGAAGGGACAGTGTGAGCAGGCTGTTGGTTCTCTCCAAAGCAGAATTTTCCTTTTGTCGGAAGGCACCCCTAAACATCTGGTAGATGTCTGCTGACCTTATGGCCTTCTGAGGTAAAGAACCCCACAAGTGGCCAAACGCAACTACAAGTGTTTCTTGTGGGTACACACAGGCCCCTTCCCTTTGGTCTGTGCTGTGTGACCTACTGCCTCACCTAACAAGAGATGAGACTAAGGGGAATGTCCAACCACCGGGGCCCAGGGCCTTGCTTCTCTCCAGTTGTTCAGGAAATCAGAAGAGGAGAGAAGAATTCTCTAAGAAGGACACTAGGGAGCCAGGGGCAGGGCCATCCCGACCTGAGGGTGCAGGGCGCAGTCAGGAGTTAGCTGTAGGGATAGGGTGGTAAAGTGCTTGCCAGAGAATGTCACTTGCAATACCAGAGTTGGGGAGGTGGAGATAAGCGGGTCCTTGCTGCTCACTGGCTGTCGAGCCTAACCTATTTGGTAAATTCCAGGCCAGTGAGAGACCCTGTCTCAAAAAATAAGAAGGGTGGGTGGCACCTGAAGAATGACAACTGAGACTTTTGTTTTCTGATCGTGTACACGCACACACACACACACACACACACACACACACACACACACACACGGACTTACTTTCAGAGCATCCCAGAAAGTCTGTCTTCTGTGCCTGATAGGGCATTCACAGTTCTGAATAACACAATTTGAAAGCTTTAAAAGCTCAGTGTGTGGCTCTGCTGAAATAGATTTATGGAGCAAGATTGCTGAGCCAGCATGTAAAAAAAGGGACAGGAAAAAAGGGGGAGGGGAGATGAGGCAGGGGAGGGAGAAAAGTGTGTCAGAACACCCTGTCAAGCACTGCCCCTATGAAATGAGGCCCCGCTCGCCTGCTGCTTCATGTGGGTGTCTCCCAGGAGGGCAAGCTGCTCTTAATTGGGCATCAAATCACTAGGAATTAGCTTTCTAGAAATTCAGGGGATTCCTCGTCTATCTAACAGCGGTCCTCAGCCTAGACTGTGCCCTAGAACTTGCCAGAGGGCTTTTCAAAATTAACCAGTGTTCAGGCCTGATACCTAGAGATTTTGATTGAATGTGGCTAGCCTCCTCTACCTGCCACCACCTCCTCGGTTGAATCTAATTGGCAGCCAGCAACGAGAAGTGTTGCTTGTATTGACTTGAAAATTTGTTTATGAAATTTCTCGGGTTCTCTTTCTCTGGGATGTGTGTTAGGCACTTTGGGAATTTAAGTGGCGTGTCAAATCCTTCCATAATATGCAGAAACAAGGGTGTTCTGGAAAAGAAATCCCAACCCAGACTCAAGCAGCCCTGTTTTATATGATTCTGCATTTTTACCTCTCAGAAGTCAGGATATATCCATCTTACACTGCCACTACCTTGCCTTCAGCAAGGGGCAGCAGCTTTGCGGATGAAGCTGTCATCACCTGAGCATTTGAAAGCATGGGCCTTCCTGTGTGCTCCGCCACAGCTGTGCCCTGTGTCCTGCTGCGGCACTATGTGTGCAGGGCAATTGTTGCACACAGTGCATTTAAGAATGCAAGGCTGGGGAGATGGCTCGGTCAGCTAAGAGAGCTTGTCTTACAAGCACAAGATATGATTTTTGTGTTCTAAGATTTGTATGGAAAAAAAGGCCAGATGTGGTGTCCTACTTGTAATTCAGTGCTAGGGAGGAGGAGACAAAATGATCCTTCGGGGTCTCTGGTCAGATGGCTTAGCCTACTTGGTGAGTTCCCGGCCATTGAGAGGCCTTTTCTAAACCAAAGCAAATCAAACCAAGGCAGAGAATGCCCCAAAATGGCACCACCTTTAATCCTTTCCCTGCTGCCATGCTAAAATACTTTGAGAAAAGCAATTTAAGAGAAATGGTTTACTCTGGCTCACAGTTCCAGGATACGGTCCATCATGTTCCAGAAGTCATCAAAGAAGGAACTTCAGGGAGCTGATCACACTATAGACACAGTCAGGAAGCAGAGGGGGATGAATGAATGTCTCCTAGTCCTCAGCTCTTTCTCTGCTTTCTGCAGTTCAAGGTCCTCACCTTGGGAATGTCCCACCCACAAGTAAGGTGTGCCTTCCCATATCAGTTTTCTTCATCAAGATAACCCTTTATAGGCATGCTCAGAGACCTAACCAGGTAGCACACTGATCATCATGGGCAACCATGGGTGTCCTCTGGCCTCCATGACAGTGTGCAGGCATGTGCTCTCATGCTGAAGATTATAGCATTATCTGGTATCCAACCACTGTGTACACAGGAAGACACAGGAGCAGAGAAGCATGGCACATCTCTAGGGTGAGGGAAACAGTTATAATGAGGTTGAAGATGTTTAGTAACACAGTTTATATTCACCAGAACATGAAGATTGATGGTTCTTACAAAACAGCAGTGGGAGCTTCTGACCTTCAAGGGAGGAAGGCATCTCCCATCTTCCTCTCTACTCAGGAAGCTGAGTCCTCTGCCTTCTGAGCTAGGGCAGGATCGCCTGTCACAGCCAGCAAGCTTTAGGAGCAACCTCTGGGGAAGTTTGCGTGGCTTAGAAGAAAATCTGAGAGGACAGGGTAAGAGTGTCTGTGAAGGAAAGCTGTCCCCTTAGCCCTTTGGCTGGTACCAATGATGACATTATAGAAAAAACTGCCTGTTGATGGTGAAGTCAAGAGCAACACAAAAACGCTATTTCTGGAACTACTTAGAAATCCCAGGGGCTGGAGAGATGACTCAGTAGTTAAGAGCACTGTTTGCTCTTCCAGAGGTCCTGAGTTCAATTCCCAACAACCATATGTAATGAGATCTGGTGCCCTCTTCTAACGTGTAGGCATATATGCAGAGGAATACTGTATACATAATAAATAAATAAATCTTTAAAAAAAAAAGTAATCCCAAACTGACTTATTTTGCTTATGAACAAGACTGGTAGATTGAAAAACACACTCATAAACCTAAGAGTGGTTTTTCTACTTGTAGTTTGCAGGAAAGGATTGTACCGCAGTCCTTTACTTAGTAGATCACAAACAAGTGTGGATCTTGCTGTTAATGGATTTCTCAAATTTCATGAGACCTAGGGAGGGTTTTTTTCCCCCAACAATTCGACGTTCTGGTTACTGTGGTCTGTGTCAGGATTTCATGCTTTCACAGAAAACATATTTTTAAGGTTTATAAGTAAAATGAAGCATAAAAATTGATTGCTGTCTTCTCCTAATTGGATCATTTTTACCTCTTTGGACATCAGATTTCTTATATATGAAATAATGGGTGAAAAAGTTGTTTTCGAGATCCTATCTTACCCAGAGGTTAAGATGAAAAAAGGATGAATTAGGTGTAATGAAGTCAAAACTTTGGGTAAACAACTGAAAACATTGTCTTATTTGGGGAATGCAGCTGTTGCTCCATGGGAGAGCATGCACTTAGCATGTGTTAAGACCCTGGGTTCAATCCATAGAGCCTTAAACAAATAAATCAAAGTTCTATTTTGGGTGTGCTAAGAGGTGGCTCAAGGGGTACAGGTGCTCCCCACCAAATCTAACCACCTCTAACCACCTGAATTTTATCCTTGGGATTCACATGGTAGAAGTGGAGAACTGACTCTTGTAAGGTGCCCTGTTACACACACACACACCCCACTTAAAAATGTTTGAAATTTTATACAGAAGAGTCATTTCCACTTTACTACTCCATCTACAATCTTGCTTCAACTGGCTTTAATAATATCCAGAAACTATTTGTCCATCCATCCATCCATGTGCTGAGTAGACTTATGCCTAAGAGAAGGTAGAAAGAATGATGCTATCTCTATCCTCAAGAATGCAGATTTATTTTTTTTGGTGGGGTCCTGCACCTAAGCTAAAAGCTTTCACACACCAAAGTCCGCAAAAATGTGTATTTCATGTGCAGAAAATAAGCAGGTAAAAAGATTTATATATGGTTTCTCTTCTTTCCCATTACTAGGGTCCTGAAGGATAGTTATTGAATTGGAGAAACACAGAGGTCTCGGCATCAATATTTAGTCACCATTAATCCTTGAAGACAAGAGTCCGTGGAGATTTTCCTAGAAATAGATGGATGTAGTTGGGGCTTTGAAGTAGGTGTGAAATTGACAACACGTCCAAGGGCCAGGATCCAGTGTGCTGTGCCACCAATGTGCAACTCTGACAAGTGCAACTCCGTCCCCAGGACATCCAGACTGCACAGCTGTCATACAATAAAATGTTCTGACTCAGGAGAGGCTCACCCGGGCTGATGTAAATCTGGATATCAGCTGAAACATTCGACTGGCAACAAACAGAATATCTAATAGCTTTTAATCCCCCCCCCCGCTTCTGGGGGAGGGGCTCTTGCATTTGAAGGACAGAGGTTGATGTCAGGTGTTCATCATTGCTTTGCACATTATTTTTTGACAGTGTTTTTCTTCTTCAGTTCTGCTCAGGTAAATCACCACAGGTAAATCAACTGTTGTTGGCTCCCTTTCTATAGTAGAAAGAGGTTGGCCGAAGCAAAGGAACCCCATGCCCAATTTGACCAACACAGTATAGTGGTCGTGGTTTGCTATTCTATGTTAAGCGGTATAATTCATCACCTTCTCTTCTACCTATTCCTTCCCCTTCTCTTCCTCACCTTCCACCATTTATGTCTGTTTGAGAAAGGTTTTCACTGTGTAGCCAAAGCTGACCTAGTTTTTCCTGTGTATCCCAGAGTGTGTCAAACTTGTAAACCTCCTCCCTCAGTCTCACAAATGTGCTACACTATGCTGGACTTAACGTATTTATTTCTAAGACTCTTCTCTTTACCTCTCTCAAGTGACTTTTAAAAAGTCTCTCCCTCTCTCTCCCTTCCTCCCTCTCCCTCTCTCTGTCTCTGTCTGTCTCTCTCTCTCTCTCTTCTCTCTCTCTTCCTCCCTCTCCCTCCCTCCCTCTACCTCTCTCTGTCTCTGTCTTTCTCTCTCAAAACAAAATGCAAAATTTCTTGATGGTCTTTGACAGATGTAGCTAGGCTGATGCAGGAGAAACTGACAGTAGCCACACTTCAGCTCCTCTATGCTGTCCTTCTTTTACCCAAGCATATGTAGCAGACAGAGCTCTGTTCACCCAACTAGATGGTTCCCGGGAATCTTGCAACAAAAGAACAGGTTATTTTATGAATGCTGTTGGTATTTCTGCTGTAGAGAAGGATGGTAGAAGCTATCAAATCAGTCTTGCCTCTGAGTGCAAGTCCTCCTAGAGAGAGAGAAATTTATTTCGAATGGACTCTGGTGCTGCTAAAGAGAGTCATGTGTTCTTGTTGCTGTCTCGGCAATCCTGTAGAAAGCAGTGATGGGGAGTCTTTAGATAGCGCTGTTCCTGTATCTAAGCTTGCAGTCAGTGTGGTCTTCCAGACTCCTCTGCCTTCCTTTGTACCTGTCTTTCATTTGTATGGCTCAAGTTCAAAGGGCTTCACATCCTCTCTCAACCATGTCACTCTGAAACACACATACCCATTGTGAATTTTGCCCTATAACCTCCTAGAGGTCATGAAAATTCAAGCCATACTTCAAAAGGGAAAGTTAATATGCATCATAGAACTTTAAGGATGATTTTAAGTAATCAAAACTCAAAGTATTAACTTTAATATCAATACACATAATCCCGTGGGTTTGGAATGGAGATGCTTTGAAGCCATTGCTGGGTTAGTCCACCAATGAAGTTAGCACCCATACTGTTCAGCCATCTCTCAACAGAACCCAAGGATCAAAATTTCATCCCATGAACCTCAAGAGTGACTTCAAATTCAGTTAGCAAAGTATACAGTTTTAATGTCTTTTAATGACTGAGAGCAATCAGCTGACAAACGGGGGTGAGGAGAAAATTGTATCTAAGAAATAAGTCACAGTCACTCTGTGGTGGACATTCAGGGTGAGGATGGATGGAGATCCAACAGAACCTGTGGCTTCCCATCAAGAAAAGTCACTGAAACCACACCTGTGCTCAGATAGGGAGAGGATCACACCCTGGGAAGAGGACTGGATGTCAGGGAGGGGCAGTTATTGTTTCCTCCTTTCTCCACTTCTTAAAGAGGCTGCTCGCTTTCTATTTGAAACTGTGTAGCATGTTGTGGTGAACCTTTATTAAAGTCTAGGGGGCTCTTTGCAGATATTAGGTGATAACACCTGGGAAAGTCTTATCCAATCTTCAGCTAGCACTGTATCAGTGTCTGACATGATGGTAGCAAGTGTTACTCTTAAGAGAAAGACAAGGAGCAGCCAGGCGGTGGTGGCACATGCCTTTAATCCCAGCACTCAGGGAGGCAGGGGCAGGTGGACCTCTGTGAGTTCAAGGTCAGCCTGATCAATAGAGTGAGTTACAGGACAGCCATAAATACACAGAGAAACCCTGGAGAAAGAGAGAGAGAGAGAGAGAGAGAGAGAGAGAGAGAGAGAGAGAGAGAGAGAGAGAGAGAGAGAAGGAGGGAGCATTTAGCAGCTTCAGATTCTCCAGTGTAGCTTGCCTATTTGCTCTTGTATGGTTTGGTATGAAGAAGGTTTAAATATATAGTCAGACATCTTCCTCTGAGTTATTCTGTCAAGCTATTTTTTATGTCAAGGGCAGGGAGCACTCCCTAGAAATTTCTGTCAAAGATAAATGTGAGCTGGTGCCTGCCAGAAATTTTTTAGGGTGACATGGGCTTGGAACTGGGGGAAAGACCTGTAGATTAGAAGTTGATTTGGAAATTGTTTATCTTTGACCTAGGGGAGGGGGACAGGAAGACAAGAGTGATAAGGGAATTCTGTCCAATGATGCTATTCCAGAAGCCACAGGTCCCGGGGGTCTGTAAGGACAGATCTTCTTCAGTCTTTGCTTGCCTCCTTAACTGATTCTGTAAAGAAGGACTACAGTCTTGGGGAATAAGGGGGCGTGTGAAGATTTCTGTCTGCATCAGTGTCTCTCTTGGTTACTGTAGTCAAACATCTGAGAAGTGTAAGACAGGAAGGAGTTGTTTTGGTTCACAGCACTGGGCACCGTTCATCCTGATGGGGAAGTCATGGCGGTCAGAGTGTGAGGTGGCTGGTCACATTACAACCTCCGTCAGGAAGAAGAGAGAGATGAATGATGGTGCTCAGCCGGCTTTCCTGTTTTTATTCACTCTGAAATCCAAACTCAAGGGTGGTGCCGCCCACACAGAGTGGGTATTCACTCGTCCAGACAGCCTTTCTTATAGCCACACACCTTGTTTCCATGGTAATTCTAAATCTAGTTAAGTTGGCAACCAAGATCAGCTGTATACATCTCCTCCCCATCTCACCGAAGTTCTCACCAGTAAAGGGACCGCCAGGGATTTGAACTCCCATAGCATTATGGGATTTGCCTGTCATATCCAATGATCTCTGAAGGACAAAAGAAGAGGAAGGTTAGAATTTCTCTTTAGGGAACTGTCAGGGATTAAAAGAAAGGCTTTGGAAAAGAGCTGCTGGCTATATAGCTCATGTGAGTCGGTGCAAGAGAAACTGCAGCACCAACTTGTTCCAAAGACAGAAGATGCCATGCATGATGCAAAGACTTGCACAGATTTAGATGACTGGCTGTTTAGCATTCATCTTAATGTTGTACAATGCAGTTTTGTTGCAAATCTCTGTGCATTTTGCTCCCACATAGAATGACCAGAGTGACACAATTTGTGTTTCATAGATCACATATACATGAACTTTCTCCATTAATAAAATCACTATGCCATTATCAATTATGTATTTCTCCTTCCTACTTTTCCTCTCTCCTGCCTCCTCCCCCTGCCTCCTTCCTCCCTCCCTTCCTTTCTTCCTTCCTTCCTGGCAGGGTTTCAACATGTAAGTCAGGCTGCCGAGAAGAACTCACTACATAACCTAGTCTACTTACCATGCCCATGCCTTACCTCTTGAATACCAGGATTACAAACAAGTTTGTGTCAACACACCTGGCTTCCAGTGTTGTCTTTATCTTTGTGTTACCCTGTTCTATTTATCAAAGAAACTTGCCAGATAGCCACTTAGACAGTGACTTCAATCTTCGGATGAGATACAATTTAGAGCAAACCTGAGGTTTTGCTCAGGTTCCTCAGAACCTCTCCATAGTCAACTGAGCAGAGCCCTAAGCCTTTCTCATTTCTACTTTCCTTAGTTAAGCGTCCCACTGACCTTATATGGTGATACCTTCTAAGAGTCCCCTTGCCTTTATATGCTGTGTGCTTTCTCTCTCTGCTAAAAGTAATTAACTTTGGTTGCCAAATGACACGTGTGTATGTAAAGAGCACTAATGTGACAATTTTGCACAAAACTAATTCCAAAGTGTTTATTTTATTTTCTGATGTGAGCACACTCTCCCGACACTTTATCTGTAGTTTAGACATGAATAACAAAGAGGAGATGGTTGCCCTGTTTCCTTTTCTTCTATATTATCACTGTTTGTATAAGTTGCTGACTGACAGATGGTACCAACACAAGGAAGGACATAGCGAGCATCCCTGGTTGTTCCTATGTCTTCAGATGCCATTGTTTTCTTTATACATTAGAAGCAAATGTATAAATGTGCATGTGTTTGTGTGTGTGTATATGTTCATGTATGTGCTGGTGTTTGTGGGGGTGGGACACCTGTGTGTGCAGAACCCAGAAGTCACTCCCTTTGGGAACTACCATTTTTTTCTGAGACATCATCATTAATTGGTCTGACATTTGCCAATTAGGCCAGGCTGGTTTGTCTGTGTGCCCCAGGGTGCTGTTCATTGCAGCCTCCCTAGTGCTACAAGCCGCAACATTTTACAATAATTGCTCAACCATTTTTTTTTTGTATGAGCGACTGATCAGAACCAAGGGATCTGGCAAAGGCTAAACCAAAAGGCAAGGCTTTTTGGTGTTATTGCTATGTTAATAAAGTGGCTGTCCTTTGCTGTAGATTTTTCCCTGTAGCTGATTTCCCTTTCTGTTACATATTTGGGAATTAATCCACACAGTTCAGAACTGTTTCATGAAAACAGTTTCCCTTCTTGCCCGGCCTTGTTCCTCTCTCATAGGTAAGCACAGAGATCTGCCTTCCTGCAATCATCTTTATCAGCAGGCATTTGGTCAGCATTCTGCAAGAGCATCCCATTTAAGATATTCACAGATATCCAAGGACATAGAATTACTACCTACCCAAACTGCAGTTCTGGTTTTACCTCACTTAAAAGATTCTTAACTCCTAATGCCCACTTTCACCTCACTTTACTGATGATTTTAGTTCAGGACTCTCAAGGACAGAGGAAGAGATAATGACCAGAGAAAGACCCACAACACCAGCAACCGGAACAGCTGATAACAGCATAGCCCAGAACCGATAATTTAGAGGCTTGTGTCTCTTCTTTGCTTAGAGCAATAAGTCTAACTCCAGACCTACACCGGTAGAAACTACAGCGTCTGGTATATGTGCTAGCTATCTGATCAAGAGACATCAGTTTCTCCCTGACTGTTTACATAGGCTGCCTGGTTACCTGGTAACCTCTATGCATACTGGGAGAAAAGAAAAGCCGCATGCTGATTTAAACAATCCATGCCCTTATTCATAATTTTACTGAAAGTAAACCTTTCTAACCATTGAAAAAAGGAGCATAGTTCACTAACCTTCCCATCTAGAATTCCCAGATGATTTAATTCCTTTCTTAACTAACTTTCTCCATTAACGAGTTCACAGGACATGCACGGATCTGTGTGTATGTGTGTGTGTGAAAACCCTTATCTGATTTTCTATGGGGCAAAAGAATTCCAGCCCTGTAACCTGCTAGGGCTGGGGAATTGCTGGTTTTAAGGGACGTTTGTAATGGGTAGAATTTAGGATGATGTAGAACTAGGAACAATGTAGAATCAGGAGAGCAAGTAACAGGTGGAACAATAGAAAGGATGGATTGAAGAGAGAATAGAGAGACGTGGAGAGATGATTCCCATTGTGAGTAGACCTCTTCACCCCCAGATTTCTGACCCTCAGATTTTTAGCCTCCCTTTAGCTATTCGTGCCATCTTTAACTGAACCCCAAAAAAGTTAAAGGCCATAACTTTTAAGGCTCTCCTAACCCTAGTACAAGGCTTACAACTGTGAAACATAGCCAGCGTTTTGTTTGAAACACAGACCCTATGGATTGAACTCAGGTCCTCAAGATGATGTGGCAAGGATTCTACAGAGTAATCTAGCTTTTCAGCTCAGCAATTTATTTTTGAAAGAGAAAAAGCCCCTTACGACTGTCATTGTCTCCACTTCCTTTATATATATATATTATATATATATATATATAAATGTAACATACCTCATCTGAGCCATACTGTGGACCTATTTGTACGCTGCACTAGTGGGAAATCTTACTACAGGTGAATGAGGGCTGAGGCATGGAGGACCTGTCTGTGCTCCCGTCTGCTGCTCACAATCCCACTGAGTTTTATTTGCACAACACAAGTTCAAAGGGAAGATAATTAAGAGTGTCAAAAGTGTTTGGTTGGAAGCAGCTGCCCAGTCCCTGGCATCCATGTACCCAAAGAGTCTAAAATGGTTGAGTTAAGGCCACACCACAGCCCCTGGCATCCCTATACCAAAAGAGTCTGGAATGCTTGGGGGGAAGCTTTGCCTGAGCCCCTGGCTTCCATATACCCAAAGAGTCTGGGATGTTTGGATGGAGGCCTCACCCCAGCCCCTGAATCCATATATTCAAAGAGTCTGGAATGTTCGGTGGAAGTTCTATCCCAAGCCCCCTCCCCTGGGAGTTGCCTCAGTCAGACTCCATCCATGAGAAAGCCCATCAAATGATGACCCTCCCTAGAGATGCTCAAGACCACTCCCACAGGGTATTTAAACTTCACCCCAGAGAAGAAACATACGGTTTTTGATCTCCTTTCCTGGCTTCTTTCTGCAGGGCTGGAAAGCCACCCAGAAGCATTGGTATCCATTAAACCTGGGCTTTTTCTAATTTGGTTTGATTTGATCTGATTCAGATTATTGCATTGGCGAAGAGGCTTATTGGGGTACAGAAACTTTTCAAAGAGCAGATCTTGAAACAGACCAGGGCCCATCTAAAAGGTGGGGGCCTGTGCAGCTGTGGGGTGACGTGCTTAGGGTACTCTCCCTAACTGAAATGGGGGTGAAGATCATAAGAAAGATTCCTTTTAGCACTCAGATGAATAAATTCCAATTATGGTCCTTAGCCAGTTTTCAATCAGTCTTATTTCTCATGCCCGCGCCCTCTCGAGCTACCCAGCTGATGGCAAAACAACAGCCTCCAGAGAGGCCCCGAAGACAGCTTTCTGGTCTTTAAGGATCCCTTTCTATCCAGCCATACCACAAGAAGCACCCATCTAAGCAAGTGGGCTTTTTGAAAAAGTCTAGCTGTGCTCATAACATTTCAGGTTTTACTTTAACTGTGAAAATTATGACTGTGGTTTGGTTGTACAATCATAACCAAAGTGTGTACTGACAGCCAGCAACAGCCAACTTCAAGTCATGGCACACTTTTAACAAAATGTCTTTTCAGAAGTCCTAAGTGCTAGGTATAGTTTTATGAGCTGGAAAGTCAGGGCCAAGCTCACAAAGGCCTTTCCTGACAGCTCCCCTTTTCTCGACAGAAATCATTCTAATTATAGAGCAATAACATTCTTTGTGATGTCAGAAATGGTTAAAAAAAACAAACAAACTGGACTTCACAAGGAAGATGCAGCAGACACTAATGCAAACAATATTTAAAATTTAAAGCTATTTCTCCTTTTTTTTTAAGCCCACATATAGAAATAAGACATTTATGCTTATGTAACTTGTGGATTTTCTTGGCCTTAAATGAAGATTGTCCCTTTCAGGTCTTGGTCTTGATGTTTTGCAATGGTTTTGTGCCTTAGGGATTGCTGTCTTTGTCACCTGCTTTTTCATTCTATAACTTGAGGTCAGCACTAATATGTAGAAATGTAATGAGTCATGGCTAAGAAAATGGCTCATTCGGTAAAGTGCTTGCCGCATAAACGCGGAAGACTTGAGTTTGATTCCCAGAGCCCACGTCAAGCAAACAGAGAAATTGCAAGCATAGTTTGGAATCCGATTGTCGATTCCGCTAGAGGGTGAGCTCTGTAAGAGAGAAAGCTGACCTCAGGTGATTGGGAAAGGCAAGAAGCGTGACGATGGGGAATACTAAAAACCCACGGCCAACGCGAAGAGCCTGGAGTGGGTTGGAGGACAAGAAGGGAACCGAGAGAATTCTGAGAGGCTGCCGATTCTACACTGTTGCTTTTTACAGCTAAATCACTCGTTTCCTGTTGGGGGCAGACTGTGCCATTTCCTGTGTAGATATCTTTAGAACCTGTTTGGGGTGACTTCCCTTGAGTATGGTCTTGGAGCTGGGAGTAGGGTTAACACTTGACACTCCCATCTTTTTACACCCCTCCCTGATCCCCAACAGGCAGTTGTCCTGGAACCCAAAACTCATCATGGCAAGCAGACCCGAACACCGGGACGTGTTTGCACGGGACAGGAGGATTTGGAGCCTGCTAAGTCCCAGGCTTCAAGCAGGGGAGGGTAAGCTCATCGTGCAACCGCATCCAATTTCCATTGGAAAATTGCTTTGCACACAGAGCCCTAAGCCTGCCTGGGCCTCCTTTTCAGTCGTCAGATTCCCTAGGCTTGCGGTTCCTGGCTTAGGAGGACTGCAGAGAGAACTGAGAGATAAAGGGAGAGCAAGGGTCTAGATAAAACCGTGTTCTGTTTGCAATTCAGAGGGAAATTGGAGCGGAGGTAGAGTAGTTGGGCCCCGACTGGAGAGATGAGTTTGGTTAGTGCATGAATCCACAAAGCATTTCAGATGACACCTTCCCTGGGATCATCAATAACTCAGTCTACTCACTCTGTTAGCCTGGGAGGATGACATTTATTTTAATAGGCACTTTGTAGGTTGTGGGGGACAAAACTTTACTTTGATGTTCACTCCCCCCTCTTTCTTACAAATGCTTTTCTTTTTCCTGTTTTCCGTAGTTGTCTGGGGCTTCCAGGAGCCTTTATTTCACCTCTGTTCTATAAATTTCATACATCTAAGTAAAAAAAGAAATACTCCCTTTTTTTTTTTCAGTTCCTACTCGGTTTCACAATCTGTCTCTAAAACTTGGCTTAGAGCTTACCTTGTCTAACACATCTTGGCTAATTTAACAACACATGAGTTTGCGTTTTTCTATGTTTCTTCTATTCGAATCTCTAATCCTTTGTGTGTGTGTGTGTGTGTGTGTATGTGTGTATGTGTGTGTGTGTGTGTGTGTGCGTATACGCACACATTTGTTTGGGCATGTGCATATGCAACAGGTAGAGATCAGCAATCACGATCAGGTGTGTTTCTGTACTGCTTTCTGCCTTGCTTTCTCAGACAGGATGTCTCAGTGACTCTAGAGGTATGCTCCTGTCTCCACTTTAAAGGGCCTAGAAATACCACGCATGCACCACCATGCCCAGTTCTTTACAAAAATGCTTGGAGTCCAAGCTTAGTACCTCATGTGTGCACAGCACTCCCTTGGAACCGTCTTTCCAGTCTTCTTCCTTTTGTCTGTTACAAAATGTGGCTTCCTTAAACTCCTCAGGTTTCGAAGACTCTGAGGTTGCTGATCTGGTGAATATTATGTGCTATTGCCATATTCTTTCAAGTTCTGCCACCATTTCTCCCATCCTCTGTTTTTACAGACTGCACTGAACGAACTGGCCTGGGACTCATATCTGGCCCTCTATTCGTTTTTTTTTTTTTTACGAATAAAGTTTTATTGAACCTCATGCTCATTTTTGCCCATATTGTCTCAGGTTGCTTTTGTGCTGTGACTGAAGAATTCAATAGCTATTGAACTCTGCAGCTGTGTGGTCCACAAAGGCTAAAACTGACTCGGAAGATAACTTAGCAGATCTGGGTGCAGGTGTACATCGTCCTCTCTTCCTTTCTACATTAGAATTAAAATGAAGATACAACTTTCAGTGTGGGAAAAATGGGCTGCATTCATGTCAAGCAGACAGGGATTTGAGCCTGCCTAACTATCCCTCCCTGGACAACTTCCTGAATTATTTAGCATCTCAATGTCTTCATTTATAAAATAGGAACAGTAATAACAGGCTGTTTGAATTGGTAAGAAAATAACCAGAAGTAAACTCTGAAGAAAGGCATCGCATAGTAAAAATGGAAACCAAAACCAAAAATGACCCCCCCCAAAAAAAACCCAAAACCCAAAGAAATGGTGTTGTAAAATAAATGGTATAATAATCCTCATAGTCGTCCTGTGAGCCTAGGAGGCCCTCAAGTAGAGCTTTTCTTTGGCTACTTCCTGGAGAAGTCAGAGAAAAGGGCAAGGGCTTGGGTGCTTCATTGTGAAAAACTTGTCCCAGAACTATGGCGCCTCAGCATACTTCAGGAACTGTGAGGCACGTCTGATATTTAGGGTATAAAGACACAACTTTTACAAACAACAAAGATCATTCCTCCATTATAGAATTTCACATTACTGAGTTGGGTTTTCTTTTTCTATTCAGTGTCATTTTCTTTTTCCTGATGTGGATGAAAGTTCTAGAAAGAACGGCACTTTCCTTAGCCTTCTGCAAGGCTGATTAACTGATTACAGTTCCAGTGACTGTGGAGAGGTTGGAATATTGCAGACCCTAAGCCTAATTACAACTTTCCATGGGCTCTTTCCCACCTCTGTGTCTGACCAAACGCTTTCGTGATTGACAGGTAAAAACTGCGACAGATATGGTAACAGAGTGGTGGTTGCCACTAACTGAAAGGTGGACTGTCATCAGATTCACCTGAGGCTGGTTGCAGAGATCCCTGACTTTGCTCGAATCCCCCTACCTAGTGTTTCCACCAATGCATTCGAATAGTGTCTTAATTTATGACCTTTTTCTCTCTGTTACTGTAATAACACCATTAAATTGCTTCCATGTTGGAACATGGAACTTGTGGTAACTAAGATCTGTGTTTCTAGGCCATCCCCACTCAGGTTTAGCTTTAGAATTAATTATCTCTCATCTCCTTTGCAGGAAGAATTGTGTTTTTCTAACTATAGCAATTACCTTTTTCGTGGAGAACAGGAATGAAACAAAAGCTGTGGTCACATTGCACAACACCTGCAGAAGATAAAGCTCCTGAATATTCTAGCATGAAACAGGAAGGGCTAATATATCCCTGCTCTTCACTGAGGAGCTGTGGGCAGCGGAGAGAAGTCAGTTTCCCTCAAGGGTATGGCCACTGGTAAGCTGATCACACTCCCATGAATGGCTCCACCCCAGAGATAATGCGGGCAGCACCAATTGAATTTGAGAGGCTGTTTTGTTAAAGAGGACGTGATGTGGAGAGGTTAGGAGGAGAATGCGGGTCTGAGATGAGTTAGGGGAGGGGCTGGAGTGAATGTGATCGTCTTATTCGAAATCCTTAAGATTTAATAAAAATATTACACTTTTTAAAAACTGGCTTTTGTTTTCCCTTTTCATGACCTCAAACGCAGTGGAGCTGGTAAATGCATTTTCCATGCTGTAGTTTTGTTTGTTTGCTTTTAATAAAATCCCTCTGAACATCCCCAGACAATTACTGGAATCGTACTCTAACATTTAGGTAATATTTTTTCTTTATTTTAAGATTCTGTTCATCTTGTTTCTAAATTCTATGGAAAATAAATTATGGAATTCAGTGAGTGCTTTTAATTTTTAAGGTAATAATAATAATTTTTTTAGCAAGCCATTAAAGAAGGCAGGAGAGAATGTATGAGGAGCAAATGTTGATTCTGTGGGTGGTTAGTGGCACCCAATGTGACAATGGGACACTTAGCAAATAGTGATATTTTTGTTAACTGGGGTGGGGGTGGGCTTTGTCTAAGCTGAGATGCCTGCATGTCCTTTAAGACTAATTTTTAAGGTAGAGCCTATATGCAGTAGTCATCTTCATAGACTCATAGGAGTCAATGTCATCACATCATATGCAAAGAAGATATTCAGCAAATATTTACTAAATGAATGCATGGTCTCAAAATCTCTGAGTTTACTTGTTGCTAGCTAAAATTAAAAGCGGAACTGAACAAACAACGTTTTTTCCTTGCTGTGATTGTAAGAGGATTATAAACATTTGAGCATGGCTGTGAGTATTTCAAAGGAAACAGTGCCCACATGTACTGCTGTTACTTCCTACCTGAGAGAGGGTGTGCTTTTCCCTAAGTGTCAGATTCCCTCAGCACTGGGTTTGTTTTCCTGCTGTGATGTATTTTACAGTCTTTCTTATATTTCCCCACTTCCTCGCCCACACTCTATTCTCTCCCTTCCTCACGCACTTCCCAAGTCACTTTTGATGAGGGGTCGAGAGCTGCCCTGTGTCTCCTTTCAAGATGAAGCTCTGGGTCTGGGAGGTATAGGAAATAGAATTGATAAGTTAGTGAATGAATTAACTAACAGGAAAGGACAAGCGACTCCTGTGTGTTTGAAAAAGTGTCTAACTGCACCGATGAGACACACAGAGAACACAAGGCAGGTTGTCTGTGTGCTTTAGAGAGGCAACTGAGCTGGCTCACTGGATAAAGGAGCCTGCCAGCAAATCTATATCATCTGAGTTTCATTGCTGATATTGAGAACTACAGGGTGGAAGCAGAAAACTGATTCTAGCAAGCTGGCCTTTGACCTCTACACATGTGCCATGTCACGTGTGCACCCTTCTACATGTGTACACGCACACGTGCACTGACACAAGACTTAAAATGCTTTACTAGTGTATCTAGTGTATATTTATTGCACAAAATGAAGTTTCATGATACTTTGTTCAAGTGTGTAGTGTACTTTGGCCACATTCTTTCCCCATTGCATCTCCTGTCCCACTTCTCCGCTTTTCTTCTCACTTCTTCCTAAGGTCACCCTCTCCTTTCCAAGGTCACCCTTTCCTTTCCTCACATGCACACACATCTCACAGACCCATGTGTGTGCAATCTAGTGTAGGTTGAAATTTCTGTCCACCAGCGGCTTCCAAATAAATATGCTGAGGCTTATATTAATTGTAAATGCTCAACCAATAGCTCAGGGTGGTTACTAACTAACTCTTACACTTAAATTAACCCATATTTCTTATCTATGCTTTGCCATGTGGGTTGGTACCTTTTCTCAGTACAGCATGCCCATGGTGCTCCCTCTGTGTCTGACTGGCGACTTCTCTGACTCCACCCTTCCTTATCCCACCATGCTCAGGTTGGCTTTCCTATCTAACTTTATATTGTTCAGCTATTGGACAGTTAGCTTGTTTATTAAACCAATCACAGCGACATATATTCACATAGTGTACAGATTATTCCACAGCACTCTAGGTTTCATAGATGATAGAAAACACAGTATTTGTACTTTTTACTTTTATAGAATCTTTTTGTGTTTCTCATCACGCATTCCAAACCTACTTATCTCCCTGTCTCATGTAATCTGTTCTCTGCCCTTGCAACCTCCCCCTGCCAAATGAAAACCAAATTTAAAAGAGAAACTCAAAACCAAACAAAATAAAACAAAAACAACAACAGAAGACTCTTGTTGTGGAAGCTGGTGAGTCCCACAGCGTACCCTTTAGTCCAGTCATCTTTACTTGCAACTGTTCATTGCCATGAGTCACTGGTCTGGCTCGAAGCCGCAGGTTTCTGCTATATCATCAATAATGGGCTTTCACTGGAACTCCTTTTGGGTATCTTGTTGTTGCCCTGTGTCATGCAGGTCCGTCTGTTTGGGGTTTGTAGGTCCCCTTCACATGCTTCAGCAGTTCACAGATTCGGTGACTGCTGGGGTGGGCCAACTCAGTCCTAGTTCTGGGCCTGGATGGTAGCAGGGTTGGTCAGCTCTAACATTCCCTTATCACTGCCTCCCAGATGAGCTTGCCCTGCCTCAGCTAGCTTACCCAATGCAGCCTACACCGAGGAGCTGGTCAGTTCTCCTGTTCTTGGGTCCTCAGGTCTGGGTCCCCCTCACTCATATTTCCAGGGCCAGTTGTATTGTTTTGCCTAGGGAAGGTGCAGGGCCCTCTCTCCTGAGCAGGGGTGGGGTGGTGGGATGGTGGGATGGTGGGGGTGGGGGTGGGGTGGGAGGAGAATGGTCAGCTCTCCTGCTCTCATGACCTATCTGCTGGCTCTTCAGAGTCATCCCTGGCAACAGGGTCATCTCTAGTGTGCTGCTCAGGCGGGGTGCAGGGCCCACTCTTCCTGTGTGTTGCGCTGGTGTAGGGCAGAGCTAATTCTCTCACTACAGTGACCCCAGGATTTGCCCCAGGTAGCAAGGAGAGGAAGGCAGACAAGGAGGTGGGGATGGGTCAGCTCTATTGCTCTTATGCCCTCAGGGCTAGCTAACTTGCTCCTCCCACCCCCAACAACAGGGTCAGCTCTACTTCACTGCACAAACAGAAAGCAAAGGCTGCTTTCTCGTGCACTGCATCTGGAAAGGGTTAGGGCTAGCTCTCCCATACTTTACTGGAGTGAGCTCTCCCCTGAGGGAGCCAGCTTCCCTGCAGAAGTATCTGGCCAGGGGCAGAACCAGCCATCCCAAAGACAGCTCAGCATAGCATGGTTCTAATGAACCCTGTGCTATCCACAGGCCATAAACATCACCACAGACCCCAGCTACAGCAGAACCATGGACCTAGGCATGACCTTTGGCAGCAGCTCAGGCCAGACACCACCATGGCCCCAGTGGCAGCCCAGACCACTCAGATCAGCATGGCCCTGGTGGCAAGCATGCACCAACATGGTCCCAGGTGGCAAACCAAACCCCGGGTATCCTCAGAGTCATCAGTGGCCAATGGAACCATAGACACTACATCAGAACCCTGCCTCCATAGGGCCACAGACCCAGACATGGCCTTCTGTAGCAGCCTTGGCCAGGATGACACTATGGACCCAGGGGATAGGCCAGACCACTCAGATCAAAATGTCCCTGGTGGCTGCATGGTGTTGTATTAGGCGCAGGCAGCTGTGTTCCCAGCATCTGAGAGGAGCGCGGCCTTTTTGTTCCTTCCCACCCGGCTCTCGGCCGCCAGCTAGCTTATGCCCGAAATAACCATATGAAAATTGTATTAATTAAATTACTGCTTGGCCCGTTATCTCTAGCCTTTGCTTGGCTAACTCTTACATCTTGCTTTAACCCATAATTAGTAATCTATGTATCACCACGTGTTGTGGCTTACTGGCATGAGTCTAATCAATGTCCATCTCATGTCGGGGCAGCATGGCGTCTCTGGCAGTGCCTTCTTTCTCACCGCCTTCCATTCTGTCTACTTCACCCACCTAAGGGCTGTGTCCTATCTTACAGGCCAGGCAGTCTTCTTTATTAACCAATGAAAGCAAAGAAATACAGAAGAACCCTCCTATATCAGCCTGGTGCTCGAATGCCCTCATTGTCAAAAGTTGTGGCTCAGACTTTAGGCTTCTATGTGGACTTTGGTGGTAGTATGGGCTATGGACACCAACACAGACCCTGGCTGTGGTAGAACCACGGACTCAGACATGGTCTTAGGCAGCAGCCTGGGCCTAGATGTCACCATGGTCCAGGTGGCAGCACAGGCCAACCAGACTGGTGATAGTATTTGTATTTTTGTGCCTGACTTACTCATGAAATTAAAAGACTTCTACATTCCAAAGGAAACAACAGAATACAGAAATAGTTTACAGAATAAAAGTGACTCTTTGCAAATATTGTGGACAGAGGACTGATACTCAGACTATACAGAGAATTTTAAAAAATTAAACACTAAGAAAGCAAACAATCCAATTAATGAGTGGACAAACAAAACAAACAGACACTGTTCAAAGGGTAAAGTACAAATGGCCAATAGATAATTTAAAAAAACTGACTGCTTCTGGGGAGCAGTTCGCAGGGAACTACAGATGATTACATCTCTGCTCATGTCATTATTAGCATGGCATATTAAATATTAACACACTGTTGTCTTTCTCCACTATGACTACGATACCCAGAATGACTTACACATAGCCCATCATTATTCTTGCAGCTGTGGCGACTGAAATCCAGCAGAGAGGTGTCAGAAGATTTGGGGTCTGGTGAGGGCCATGATGGGGTCACAAATGGCATCCTCTTGCTGTACCTCTCCATGGTGAAGGGATGGAAGTGTCCTCTTGACTCTTCCAGAGAGCATTAACCTTCTTCAAACGGGCTTGGCCAACAAGACTTTCTCACCCCCTCAAAGCCCCACTTCATACTATTACTTTGGAGTAAGCACTTGAATAGATGAGTTTAGAGAGGGTGCCAATATTCAGAGCATGGCCATAGGGATTAAAATTCATTACTCAAAATGTAGATATTTTAATTTATATGAATTATAAACATAGACTATTGACGGTTTCTAGTGATGAAGAATGAGGTCTTTCATGTATGATTGGTGGCTGTCAACATGTATAAATTATCTAGAGAATAATTCGACAGTCTATGAAAAATTAAGCAGATGTACTTTTGACACAGCATTCAACTTGCATATTTTATCTTGAAACTATACCTAACCAGCTGCAAAAAAAAAAAA